>NJRQ01000815.1:0-10103 GCA_003063805.1 Aphaenogaster ashmeadi
ATGCTCCGTCTACGTTAGTCTATGGTATTCTCATCGTCCGCCATTTTCTATCCAACCGCATGTGAAAGGTTATGTTTTCGTTATGTTTTCAGTTAATTGCCACACAGCCAGTCATTTTGGAAGCACCAAAAAGAATTAGGACTTTACGCGGCAATAAAACGGAGATACGACTCACACGACACATGTTAACACGGACATACGTTTACGAAAACATAACCTTTCGGTTGGATAGAAAATGGCGGACGAGAATACTATAGGTTTGTTCGCGTCACCTGCTCCAACATGCTCCTATTCACTCCAATGCACTCCAATACGTTGATTCCGGTCATTCCGGTGACGCCAACCAATTAGAGTACATTGGAGTGAGTAGGAGCATGTTGGGGCATGGCGACGCGAACAAACCTTCAGGCTCTATAAATATGAGTAACAATTCTTTTGTTTGACTTTACACAAACACATATTTCTGCGCCGGTTCCGCCGTGCTGACGAATCACGTTGCTGGCCGTATCGGTCCTGTAGGGCTGCGTTCGGAAACATCACCCGAGTGTCCCCATGTAGCATTTTATCCTTGTTGTTCACCGAATGCTAAACAAGGATAAAATGACACTTGAGATACCTCGGGTGATGTTTCCGAACGCAGCCTAGTTGGGACTGGGAGCCATTCGCTAAAGGAAGAAGAAGAAGAGCGTGAATCGGACCGCAGCCTATTTAAAACGAGATATTTCGGAGCATTCCTTCATGCGTGTTCTCATGTAGAACATTCCTTCGTTCCTCCGACTTGGGCTAATATTACATGTGTCATACGACAAAATTTTCAAGCGTGTTGATTGGCTACGAGATAGAGGATTTCTAGAGACTTCTCGAGTCTCTATCTCGTAGCCAATCAACACGCTTGAAAATTTTGTCGTACGACAAATGAAATACCAGCCTTGTTGTGCGAACTTCACGCCGATCTCGGCACGCGACCAATCGCGGCCGGGACTTTCAAAACGGCAACCTGCGTTCTCGAGAAAATCCTCGGCTGTGATTGGCCGATTCGCTTGTCCGACCGAATTGCATTTTTTTTTTCATGCGCCGACGAGCGAGGCGCGACGAATGGAACTCGGATCCTCGGATGGCGCGATCGCTCGTTGGAGCACCGTGATGTAACGCTACGTGCATACTATACCGATGCATATTGACGCCGGCGGCACGGGAGTAGTAGCAGCGTCGGCGATCGCTACGAGCGTGGTGCGCGCACGGGCGTCATGAACGGGCTCTCGCGGTCGTGGAGTGCCGTCTGAGGAAATCGACGACGACGGCTTCTTCTCGGTGATGCACCGCCACCGCTGCCTGTCTCGCGTGCTGTGCCGTCGACGATAACGTGCGATGACGAGTACGACAACGAGGACGACGACGATGCCACGCGACATTCGCCGACAGTGAAATCGGCGACGCGGACGACAACGACGACGACGATGCCGATGACGCCGCGAGTGCGGAGCAACGATCGTGCGCAACGTGGTACCGCTGTCGCAGCCTGAACCGTGCAACGTACGCCGTCTTCGCGTCCCGGATCTCTCCGTGTTACTCTTCTTTTCCCCTCCTCGTGCGATCGGGACGTCGCCGTCGAGACGCCGGGCGAGGCGGTCCCGGGTGTAATGGCAGCTCACAAGACGGGCGGGCAGAGTGCCCGTAAGAAAGTACAGGTATAAATCCGCCACCTTCACCGACGCGCTCTCGATTCCTGGCCCGCGAGGAACCTGCCGATCCCCTCGGATGACGCCTCGCGTCCACCTTACAGCCTTTCATAAATTTGTACTATGATAATGCATTGTATGATGAGATAATTGTTTATTTCCTACGCTAAGAATCAAGCTTATAAATGCTAGAAAAGTTTTGATTCCTTGGCATTAATTATTGCTGTTTAATTATATTGTTTCTCTGTCTTGAGATGTTAAACTCGATATCATATAAAAATTGTGAGGCATGTTTGCTTCAACATTCTCTTGTATTTATGGAATATTGATAATGACAACTTCCATGAACTTTTCAAAAGTCGTTAATGTATTGAGAAGAGTTATGTTGATTTATCGTGAATTGTTTTTCATGTAAAGGTATCTATGGTTATAAGAGACGAGGTGGAGAAGCAGCACAGGGCTGGCGTTAATTCCTTGCAGTACGATCCGGCTCTGCACAGGCTATATTCCGCTGGCAGAGACAGCATCATAAGGATATGGAATTGTAGGAACATGAAAGAGCCGTATATCCAATCCATGGAACATCATACAGATTGGGTTAACGATATAGTGCTATGTTGTAGTGGCAAAAATCGTAAGTGCATGCTTACACAATATCCTTATTTGATTTAATGAATTTTTATATTCTATTAAGCAAAAAAAAACAATATATTAAATGTAACATAATATCCTTCGGCTTCCAATTTCTACTGTGTCAACTTCGATGTTAATCGTCATCAAATCTGTGCAGTTATATCCGCAAGTTCCGACACTACCGTCAAGGTATGGAATGCGCATAAAGGTTTCTGTATGTCCACCCTGCGCACGCACAAGGACTATGTCAAAGCATTAGCATATGCCAAAGATAGAGAGCAAGTTGCTAGTGCGGGTCTGGACAAGTCGATATTTCTGTGGGATGTTAATACATTGACTGCTCTTACCGCGAGTAATAATACGGTCACAAGTATGTAACTGCATTTTGGCCATTGTATATATCTCTTGTATGTGATTAACATGCTCGAAATATCGCGTTGCAGCGTCATCCCTGAGTGGAAATAGAGACTCTATATACAGTCTTGCCATGAATCAGATCGGCACGATTATCGTGAGCGGTAGCACGGAGAAAGTCCTTCGAGTGTGGGATCCACGATTTTGCACCAAACTCATGAAACTTCGTGGTCACGCAGACAATATTAAAGCGTTAGTCCTGAATAGGGATGGTACGCAGTGCTTATCAGCGAGTTCCGATGGCACTATCAAATTGTGGTCGCTTGGCCAACAGAGATGCGTGCAAACATTTAGAGTTCACAAAGAAGGAGTATGGGCGTTATTGGTAATTACACATACAATTATGTATACAAGTTCATTATTTTAATAATTGCTATACAGATTATTGCATTAAAGTCTGATGCGTTTTAGGCAACGGATAATTTTAGCCATGTAATATCTGGAGGCAGGGATAAGAGAGTAGTAATGACTGAGTTAAGCTACGCAGAGAGATATACAGTTATTTGCGAGGAGAAGGCACCTATACTCAAGATGGCTATGACGCCGGATCAATCTAGTATTTGGGTTGCAACCAGCGAATCGACCATTAATAATTGGGTAAATAAAGTCTCGTAATGTAACAAATTTCCACGAAAGGAAAACGTTAAATTATAAAGAATATTTTTTGTTATTTCAGCCAATAAGCCAAAAGGATTGGCAAGAGTTAGGAATCGGAGATTATTGCGATTCCGCGAGTAATGTATCAGGCAATATTTTAAGGAATACTGAACCCACACAGAAAATACTGGGTGGTCCTGCCATAAGACATTATCACATATTGAATGATAAAAGACACGTTTTAACAAAGGATACAGAAGAGAATGTTGCACTATACGATGTATTAAAGGCGTGTAAAATAGAAGATTTAGGAAGAGTCGATTTCGAGCAGGAGTGTAAAAAGAGAAACAAAATGGTGTATGTTCCAAACTGGTTTAACGTCGATCTCAAAACAGGGGTATATATTTCTTCAATGAACCGATGCTTTCAAAGGCTAAATCAATTCTAAATCTTGTTGATCATTGCAGATGTTAACTATACATTTAGGGCAAGACGAAAATGATTGCTTCTCAGCGTGGGTTTCCGCCAAAGAAACTGGTCTAGCGGAGAATGATGCTGTAGATCAGAAAGGTGATTAATTGTTTTATCAGCAATGTTCATGGCATTAATACGGAAATTTAATATCCTATTTTAGTGAATTATGGGAACCTTCTGCTGCAAGCGTTACTCGAACACTGGTGGAGACCGTTGCACGCTGACGATGAGAACGAGGGTAATGGCAATGATGGAAACGGTCCTATACACACGAGAGGAGGAAATCCATACTTCTCAGTTCCTAGTCATACACCTGTCATCTTCAGGTATGGGAAGAATGTTAAACATTTCGTTGATTAGATTAGCATATCATTCTGCTTTTCAGCGAAGTGGGAGGCAGAACCATCTACCGACTATTGGTTCGAGATGCCGCGGGAGAAACTGAGGGTGTCCTATTGAACGAGACCGTACCGCCATGGGTGGTGAATATCGTCGTGGACAAGAATCTTCCGCAATTCATTAAAATACCTTTTTATCTTCTTCCACACGCCTCTTCGGGTGTAAAGAGTTTGAAAAAGTATGCGCCGCATCTTCAGATCTCCGAATCGTGCGATGATCCGATTGAATAATCTTATGTGTTATTATTTTCAAGGGATCGTTTGATAGCAAATGATTTTATACAAGTGCGCAAAGTGGCCGAGCATGTTTATGATAAAGTGCTCGGAGCAGGAAGCGACTCAGGTTCGGTGGCTGGTGGTGGAAATACGGTTTCCAGTGGGTCTCCGGCAGGCGATAGGACGAACACAGATTCTAATGCTGATAATTCTTCGCTGGCCGAGGAAAAAGTCGAACTCCTGTGTAACGATCAGGTCTTGGATCCTTCAATGGATTTGAGAACAGTATGTATCAAGCTGAGTAAACTTTTTGTGAAATCGTTGAGAAAATATTTTACATGTCTTTTTCTGCTTTTCAGGTCAGACATTTTATCTGGAAAAGTTCGGCGGATTTAACACTTCATTATCGCCCTGTTAAATAGTTAGGATTAACTACATTACATCATGAACCTTTACAGTGTGCCTGGTTTTATACCATGGTAAAGAATGCTGCACACACACACTTCGATTTTCTTTTTTTCATCAATACGGTTTAAAAAATTTAAGATTGATCTGTTTCAGAATAGTGGAAAATACATGGGCTACTTGCAGAATATGGTACCTTGTGCCACCTTCTTCTTAGGAAATGATCACCTGGATTTAACGAATGTTTCGTGTGACGTTGAGGCGGAAGCGACAGAAAGCGAAGCGTATTTGGAGTATTAGGACATAACGCAAAGTTCTAAGGCAATAATGTGTGGAAGTATTAATGTAAATTGCTCACTTTTATACACATGCATCCTGCGGCCAAATTCACACAACGGAGCATTACTCTCGATTAATCTGCTTGAGAATATCATGCTTTTTGTACCTGGATATAGAATTTAAAGTGCTTGTTGTCAGCCATATATCGTCTTCCCACTTCAAAAGTATCAATAAGAACGTATGGCACAAATGCAACAAAGAAAAGAGGGATAGACCGCATGGCCGAGAAAATTGTTGGTTTCGTTAGGTCTAATGGATCCAGGTGATCCTCACAAATGCTTCTCAAGTTTCCTTTATTAATTCTATTTTAGCTGTATTTCATAATCAGTACATAGGATTGTCTTCTTTTAGTATTGTAATAAAAGTATTGAATATTTATTGAGGGTATATGAGAAATTATACAATGTGTTTTGTTATATGCATGCATGTAAAATGTGTACTCCACACCTGCCTTGTTATATATTAGAGAGCGAGAAAAAGAAATATATATATATATATATATATATATATATATATATATATATATGAAAGAGAAAAGAATGAGAGAGAGAGAGAGAGAGAGAGAAAGAGAATGTCAATTTACCATTAATCAAATTATATTTGAATAGCCAAATTAGAAGTTCAATATTTCCTATTGTTTATATAGGAAATAAGAGAATGTATTTGTCTGCAGTGTAATAAGGTCAAATTCTGTCCTGATCCAAGCTAATAAAATATAAATATGGCATATATATATATATATATATATATATATATATATATATATATATGTATGTATATTTAACACCAAAAATTAAATTTTATAAGATTCTATATAAATACCATTGATAATATAATATTGTCCAAGGGGATATACAGTATTCAACAGAATTTGATCCTTAAAAAGATTTATAAATGAATAAAAATTATATAGTTGTTTTTAAGTTAATATCCGATTTTTTTCTAGGTTATAAATTGTATATATACGAACACGACTGTGAATAATGTCCATTAATAATATAGTATGCCGAATGAATAAAAATTTAACAGATCTTATGCAAACAACGCAGAGCCAATAGTTAAAATCGTCAGGAAAGAAATTATACTAGTTTTCAATATGGTCTGTGAGATACAATATTGTTTGCGTTATTAAAGTTTATGTGCATGAGAGCAATCTTTTTATAAATGTAAATATCATTATGTCATTTTAATTAGATAATGTTACAATTTTATTTGTTATCAAGTTTGAGTTTACCTTGGTTTGGTAATGCTTTACATACATTAGGAATTATTTGCTGTCGCCTGTTTTTGTTTTCTATCCAAATATGTATTGGTAAGATATTATAAGAGAGAGAGAGAGAGAGAGAGAGAGAGAGAGAGAGAGAGAGAGAGAGAGAGAAAGAGAGAAACATTTCCTGACTAACAATAAGTGAAAATATATGGATGCGTGGCTGGCAGAAATTGTATCATCCTAGTTAAGAATGCCTTATTTGTTATCTTTACACGAGTTGTTTCAAAAGAAATTGTGCAGTGAACTTATATTTTTTAAAATCGTTATTAAATCTTAGAATAATTTTTCGAACCAAATGTAAATTAGAGATCATAATGTGAAAATATAGTTATCTTTTAAACATCTCGATATGATGTATCACAAGAAATGAAAACTGTGTAAATTGCCTATGATTTGAAATTATTTCAATTATTTATTACAACGACTGAGATATGATTTTATATATAAAGATTATCTGTAATCAACTAATTCAGTTCATTGCATAGTTCTCTGAAAATGTACATATTAGTGTTCTCTATACCGATTTCTCGCATAAATTTATTCTTTATTTTTTTAAAAACATTTACTTTAGATTTATTCTTTATTTTTTTTAAAACATTTACTTTAGACACATTTGTTACCATAATGCGAGTAATCAAGATGTGCCTGATCATAGATCATAAGTTACAGAGGGCATTTCAATCATGGCTTGTATTAATATTTAAAACAGCCCATAGTTACAAGATACATAATTCCATTATCATTTCTCTTTTACATTATCAATGATAAATCATAAAAGTTACCATATTATCTCCATGAATTTTTATTATACTCTTCACTATTTATTTTATAGCAGGCAGCATATAATTTCATTTCGTTAAAGCTGGTAAATTTAGTCGTTTTATTCACATGATATTTTTGCACAGAAAAATGAAGTATTAATATGAGAACGTTAATAGTGTAAAAATCAAAATATCGATTTCATCTTTCTTCAATCTGTATAAAAAAGAAAAAAAAACATTTTTTTAAAATAGCAAATTCAGGTGCCAAATTTTATACCGAAAACGATACTCGCAGAGCACCGTACATTTCCGACAGATAGCATTTCCTTTCTGTAAACCTGTTTCATTATTGCGCAGGTTCTACAGTGGTACTACTTATGACGTAAGGCTATATAGCGAAAGATTAAATTTATAATTTTTAAACCGATTAAGATTATAGACTAATATCGTCTCTGCAAAAGATTGAATGCTTTGTAAAATACATTTTACTGTCCGACGTGTAATTATTAAACTTTCCAATGTCAAACTGAAAAAGTCAATTTTCTACAATTTTCTACGAGTGTATAACGAGACGATATTTCTATCCTCGAATACTTTCACACTTATTTGATTATCTTTGTAATACATTACTATTGATATTGTCCCTATCGGAACTTACATTACTAGGCAAAACGACATATAAAGCTCCATATCAGAAAAGAATCGATATTAATTTCTATTTGTATTTATTGTGTCTATTTTACAATAATATGGCATCACTCCAGACTATGTACACTATAAAATAATCAGTATTTATATAAAATATAATTTAATATAGAAAAGAGATTGCATCGCGCAGCGATATTTGAATAAAGAATTCTATTGCTACTTACGCGCTTAGTAATTTCGTCAAACCACAAATCTTTAAATAATTTCACCGAGAATACTCTCGACAGCTTCCACAAAAGAAGCGCATACTTTTGCCGGTTCCGGATCAATCGTGTTCTCATCCCCCGCTCTATATTTACCAGTTTGTACCAGAATACCTTTGATCCCAGCTGCCTGTGCACCAGCTACGTCATCTCTTACGTCCTAATCATAAAAAATCCATTTGTAAGTACAAAAAATTTATACAAAGAAAAAGAAAATATTTAAAGCATTACATCTCCAATCATTATAGCTTGTGCTGGATCTATCTCCTCTAAAGCCGCCTTGAAAAATCCTACGGTCGGTTTACCAACAATCTCTGCTTTCACACTGCTAGAATACTCCAGTCCTTTGACGAACGCCCCAGGACCTAGAGCTAGACCATCGGGGCGCTTGTAATATCGTCCTTCATGAATGGCTATGAGGGAAGCGCCATTTAAAAGCAATCTAAAATATCGCATATGTCACATTATTCTTTGTTTAAACGATAGAGATGAAAAGAATGAAGCTGCAAAACTACCTAAATGCTTCATTCAGTTCGTCATAGTTGAATTTACTCGGTGCTAAACCAATCACTACTGCGTCAGGCGTATCGTCTGTTACTAAATCTTGGAAATCCTCCATCGCCGCTGGATCAATCAATAGCATCGGCTTCAATCGCCGAGAGATGATCAATTTTCTCGCCGCCGCCAGAGAACTGAAGATCTCCTCTTTCCGCAAGTCGAATCCAAGTTTTGTCAGACGCTCGTACAAATAATTACTTGATTCCTTGGTGGTATTGGTGACAAATTTGATCGAGAGGTTTGCATTTCGTAGCCTGCAACATGAAAATATAAAGTGATTCTGAAGAGTAAAAGGATACGTTTGATACTAAAAGCAAACTAAGGCCCTGCGCACAATGGAGGAATATTAGATATTAGGAATAGGAATTAAAATTTTAGAATCAGTTTCCTCAATGAATATTGAACGTAACGCACAATGAATATTAATAAGACATAAATGTGTTATACGAAACACAACATAACTTATTATTTATCTATAGTGTTCATTGAGAAAACTGATTCTAAAACTTTAATTCCTATTCCTAATATCTAATATTCCTCCATTGTGGGCAGGGCCTTAGATCTTACTGTTTGATTAATGTCAGTGACAATGATTAATTTACAAAAAGACCTTTATTCTCATCGATTCATTACTTCAAGATATATCATTTAAATAAAAGTAGATATTAAACTAGTAAAAAAGTCGTCATTAAACAAACAATAGATTTTTTATCCTTAAATCAGCCCTACATTTTTTATGCAAAACAATTAGTGAAGTCGGAATAAACTTTATTCGGGAAACTTGAAATTAAATCGCGCCATTTTCACGGAGATTGCGCTGTGGCCAGTGTACAGTTCGTGCATGTAATGAAACATTACATACATAAGTTAAATAATAAAAAAAAAAGAAAATTTAATCTAACCTGTTTAACGCTTGTACCGCGCCTGGAATAGCCGTGTTATCGATATGCAATGTTCCGCTGAGGTCTATCAACACCGTCGTAATTTGCCTCGCCATTATTTATCCTTATTACATTATAATTTAATGAAATACATATATAAATCTTGCTATCGGCTGTTATCGAGGTGCAATTGAGATCTGGCGATACTCATACTGGCTACGAATACACCGTGCGTTTAGGCCGCGGCCTATACCCCAAATTCGACCTAAATTATTTAGGCCGATCGCTGTAAACACTTGGTAGGTGACCTGACCTGGCTTTAGGTCGGGGCATCAATTCTGTATCTCTAACGTTCATTTCCACCAATGTAGATTAATTTTAATCTCGGTTTAACTTACTCTTTATGGCCCGGTTCCGAAGTTTAACTCGTTAAACCTAATCAGGATTGGTCTATAACGAGTTAAACTCTGGTTAAAATAGGTTGTGGAACTGGGCCTATCTTTTTTTAATTCTTAGGCCCAGTTCCACAACCTATTTTAACCACAGTTCCACAACCTATTTTAACCA
>NJRQ01000817.1:11038-23734 GCA_003063805.1 Aphaenogaster ashmeadi
TGATAATTTGAGAGAAATTTAAATAAGTATGCATATAATATAAAAATTTATATTGAAATTTAAAAATATCCTTTTTATGTAAAGGATTAGGTATATGATCCCGTATTAAGACCTCCGCACAATAGAAGGAACAGGGAACAGGGAACAGGGAATAAAGAACAGGGAAATAAGAGGAAGGAAGAAGAAAGATTCTTCCTTCCTAAAGAACAGGGAAATAAGAGGAAGGAAGAAGAAAGATTCTTCCTTCTTCCTTCCTCTTATTTCCCTGTTCTTTATTCCCTGTTCCCTGTTCCCTGTTCCCTATTCCCTGTTCCCTGTTCCCTGTTCCCTGTTCCCTGTTCCCTGTTCCCTGTTCCCTGTTCCCTGTTCCCTGTTCCCTGTTCCCTGTTCCCTGTTCCTTCTATTGTGCGGAGGCCCTTAGGTTATTTGGCGCATGCGCTCTAACCTATGTACAAGATTTGTACATAGGTCAGAGCGCATGCGCCAAATAAGCTAACACGGAATGTACATAAAAATTGGGTACACTTCACAGGTAGGAGTTAACAGTCTAGTAATATATATAGAAGTCTGTGATTTTACCCCATCACGTCAGGTTTTTGACATAACCTCAAAAAGTCTTCACAGCCACACAAATATAAAAAATAATTCTGGCCTGGGGGGTCAGGCTATTCTTACTATATGTTTTTGGGGTCGCTGAAACCGAATCCGAAGTCCATTTCACCCCATCATGTCAGGTTTTTGACATAACCTCAAAAAGTCTTCACAGCCACACAAATATAAAAAATAATTCTGGCCTGGGGGGTCAGGCTATTCTTACTATATGTTTTTGGGGTCGCTGAAACCGAATCCGAAGTCCATTTCACCCCATCATGTCAGGTTTTTGACATAACCTCAAAAAGTCTTCACAGCCACACAAATATAAAAAATAATTCTGGCCTGGGGGGTCAGGCTATTCTTACTATATGTTTTTGGGGTCGCTGAAACCGAATCCGAAGTCCATTTCACCCCATCATGTCAGGTTTTTGACATAACCTCAAAAAGTCTTCACAGCCACACAAATATAAAAAATAATTCTGGCCTGGGGGGTCAGGCTATTCTTACTATATGTTTTTGGGGTCGCTGAAACCGAATCCGAAGTCCATTTCACCCCATCATGTCAGGTTTTTGACATAACCTCAAAAAGTCTTCACAGCCACACAAATATAAAAAATAATTCTGGCCTGGGGGGTCAGGCTATTCTTACTATATGTTTTTGGGGTCGCTGAAACCGAATCCGAAGTCCATTTCACCCCATCATGTCAGGTTTTTGACATAACCTCAAAAAGTCTTCACAGCCACACAAATATAAAAAATAATTCTGGCCTGGGGGGTCAGGCTATTCTTACTATATGTTTTTGGGGTCGCTGAAACCGAATCCGAAGTCCATTTCACCCCATCATGTCAGGTTTTTGACATAACCTCAAAAAGTCTTCACAGCCACACAAATATAAAAAATAATTCTGGCCTGGGGGGTCAGGCTATTCTTACTATATGTTTTTGGGGTCGCTGAAACCGAATCCGAAGTCCATTTCACCCCATCATGTCAGGTTTTTGACATAACCTCAAAAAGTCTTCACAGCCACACAAATATAAAAAATAATTCTGGCCTGGGGGGTCAGGCTATTCTTACTATATGTTTTTGGGGTCGCTGAAACCGAATCCGAAGTCCATTTCACCCCATCATGTCAGGTTTTTGACATAACCTCAAAAAGTCTTCACAGCCACACAAATATAAAAAATAATTCTGGCCTGGGGGGTCAGGCTATTCTTACTATATGTTTTTGGGGTCGCTGAAACCGAATCCGAAGTCCATTTCACCCCATCATGTCAGGTTTTTGACATAACCTCAAAAAGTCTTCACAGCCACACAAATATAAAAAATAATTCTGGCCTGGGGGGTCAGGCTATTCTTACTATATGTTTTTGGGGTCGCTGAAACCGAATCCGAAGTCCATTTCACCCCATCATGTCAGGTTTTTGACATAACCTCAAAAAGTCTTCACAGCCACACAAATATAAAAAATAATTCTGGCCTGGGGGGTCAGGCTATTCTTACTATATGTTTTTGGGGTCGCTGAAACCGAATCCGAAGTCCATTTCACCCCATCATGTCAGGTTTTTGACATAACCTCAAAAAGTCTTCACAGCCACACAAATATAAAAAATAATTCTGGCCTGGGGGGTCAGGCTATTCTTACTATATGTTTTTGGGGTCGCTGAAACCGAATCCGAAGTCCATTTCACCCCATCATGTCAGGTTTTTGACATAACCTCAAAAAGTCTTCACAGCCACACAAATATAAAAAATAATTCTGGCCTGGGGGGTCAGGCTATTCTTACTATATGTTTTTGGGGTCGCTGAAACCGAATCCGAAGTCCATTTCACCCCATCATGTCAGGTTTTTGACATAACCTCAAAAAGTCTTCACAGCCACACAAATATAAAAAATAATTCTGGCCTGGGGGGTCAGGCTATTCTTACTATATGTTTTTGGGGTCGCTGAAACCGAATCCGAAGTCCATTTCACCCCATCATGTCAGGTTTTTGACATAACCTCAAAAAGTCTTCACAGCCACACAAATATAAAAAATAATTCTGGCCTGGGGGGTCAGGCTATTCTTACTATATGTTTTTGGGGTCGCTGAAACCGAATCCGAAGTCCATTTCACCCCATCATGTCAGGTTTTTGACATAACCTCAAAAAGTCTTCACAGCCACACAAATATAAAAAATAATTCTGGCCTGGGGGGTCAGGCTATTCTTACTATATGTTTTTGGGGTCGCTGAAACCGAATCCGAAGTCCATTTCACCCCATCATGTCAGGTTTTTGACATAACCTCAAAAAGTCTTCACAGCCACACAAATATAAAAAATAATTCTGGCCTGGGGGGTCAGGCTATTCTTACTATATGTTTTTGGGGTCGCTGAAACCGAATCCGAAGTCCATTTCACCCCATCATGTCAGGTTTTTGACATAACCTCAAAAAGTCTTCACAGCCACACAAATATAAAAAATAATTCTGGCCTGGGGGGTCAGGCTATTCTTACTATATGTTTTTGGGGTCGCTGAAACCGAATCCGAAGTCCATTTCACCCCATCATGTCAGGTTTTTGACATAACCTCAAAAAGTCTTCACAGCCACACAAATATAAAAAATAATTCTGGCCTGGGGGGTCAGGCTATTCTTACTATATGTTTTTGGGGTCGCTGAAACCGAATCCGAAGTCCATTTCACCCCATCATGTCAGGTTTTTGACATAACCTCAAAAAGTCTTCACAGCCACACAAATATAAAAAATAATTCTGGCCTGGGGGGTCAGGCTATTCTTACTATATGTTTTTGGGGTCGCTGAAACCGAATCCGAAGTCCATTTCACCCCATCATGTCAGGTTTTTGACATAACCTCAAAAAGTCTTCACAGCCACACAAATATAAAAAATAATTCTGGCCTGGGGGGTCAGGCTATTCTTACTATATGTTTTTGGGGTCGCTGAAACCGAATCCGAAGTCCATTTCACCCCATCATGTCAGGTTTTTGACATAACCTCAAAAAGTCTTCACAGCCACACAAATATAAAAAATAATTCTGGCCTGGGGGGTCAGGCTATTCTTACTATATGTTTTTGGGGTCGCTGAAACCGAATCCGAAGTCCATTTCACCCCATCATGTCAGGTTTTTGACATAACCTCAAAAAGTCTTCACAGCCACACAAATATAAAAAATAATTCTGGCCTGGGGGGTCAGGCTATTCTTACTATATGTTTTTGGGGTCGCTGAAACCGAATCCGAAGTCCATTTCACCCCATCATGTCAGGTTTTTGACATAACCTCAAAAAGTCTTCACAGCCACACAAATATAAAAAATAATTCTGGCCTGGGGGGTCAGGCTATTCTTACTATATGTTTTTGGGGTCGCTGAAACCGAATCCGAAGTCCATTTCACCCCATCATGTCAGGTTTTTGACATAACCTCAAAAAGTCTTCACAGCCACACAAATATAAAAAATAATTCTGGCCTGGGGGGTCAGGCTATTCTTACTATATGTTTTTGGGGTCGCTGAAACCGAATCCGAAGTCCATTTCACCCCATCATGTCAGGTTTTTGACATAACCTCAAAAAGTCTTCACAGCCACACAAATATAAAAAATAATTCTGGCCTGGGGGGTCAGGCTATTCTTACTATATGTTTTTGGGGTCGCTGAAACCGAATCCGAAGTCCATTTCACCCCATCATGTCAGGTTTTTGACATAACCTCAAAAAGTCTTCACAGCCACACAAATATAAAAAATAATTCTGGCCTGGGGGGTCAGGCTATTCTTACTATATGTTTTTGGGGTCGCTGAAACCGAATCCGAAGTCCATTTCACCCCATCATGTCAGGTTTTTGACATAACCTTGAAAAATTGACATAACCTTGAAATATCTTTATATATGTTTATATCTGTTTATATATATTTATATATGAAAAATTTTTTACCGGGAGGCCAGAAAATAATTTTTTTTGTGTGGCTGTGTAATTGAAAATGTCTTTGAATAATTTCTGGTAAATTCTAATGGAAATAGTCGTCCATGAGATCTAAACATATCACTAAATCATCAAATTTTTGGTTTTCTTATAATGTTTATTGTGATATATAAAAGTCTTTTAAAGTAGTGTATATATATATATATATATATATATATATATATATATATATAAACACATATATATATACATACTCATTTACATTTCGTTCTTTACTATTTCTATATGTTAGTATTTGTAAATATTGTAAAAATATTTACAAACAATAATATAGTCAATATATCAATATATTAACAGGTTTTTGCACATTATTTGTCTTTTATGTTATAAATATCGTTGAAAAGTCTCCCTCTTTTCCACCCCTTCCGCTTTTATTGCATACATATATTTATTTTGTTTGATGAATTAAAAGAGCGTGAATGGATTACATTTTCATTCATTAATTTTTTAAATTTTCGCAACAATTAAAAAAATTTTTTAAAAATCTCAATTACAAACTATTTTCAATCATTTGTATAGGTCAAAATGATATTTTCATGATATATAAAAAAAAACTAATTTTTGTGAATGTTTGTTCTACTATTTGTGTGACTCATCTGCCAGAGTAACGATTAGGAAATTGTTTCCTGTTACTTACTTGTAACAGAAGAAAGAACATTGCCATCATAAATCTCTCAAAGCAAGCAACATTATTATATTCTGTTATTATATTCTGTCATGATAATTCGAGAGAAATAAGTAACATAATAATGGAATACAATAATGGAAACATGAATAGAAATCAAATTATATCACTATCAATATTTACAAGCACTAATACATACAGAAATAGTGAGTAATATCTAAATTATATTTAACGTGTACCGAATAAATTTTCAAAAAATATTTTTTTGTAAACGAAGTGTCGTACGAAGAAAAGATGATATATGACAAAATTCGATTTCTGTCTGAAAATGTAACGTAAAATATATAATCTTATATGTATTTTTTAAGTCATTGAATACAATGATAGCATTTTTATCCATTTAAAATGGTAAAAAAGTTGTTTATTTTAAAGATCGTTTATTTCAAAATAAATTTCTCTCTTTTTTTAAGAGTAATATAATTAGAGACAATTTTGTTTATTTACACACACATTATAAATGGCAATTATTTATTTATTTATATTATAATTCTCTGTCATAATTTTTTAACCAAAAAATAAAGAAACATTTCAAAAAAGCTAAGGTTAATGAAATTCATATGATAGATAGAATTTTAAAAAATATTTGATTTTTTCATTGAAAGAATCTTGAATTTTCTTTGCTAAGTATGTGTCTACACGTGCATTGTATAGTTATAAAAATGTAAGAATAAATTAATAGTAGACTTCCACACTACATGAGATTTTACTAAAGGCACGTTAGATTTTACCTGGAATCTTATTATATGATACTTTCTATTAAATTATGTATGGCATATAAATTCATTTATTGTCATCAATTATTGTCCAAAGACGCTTTAATATTAAATAAATTGTTTAAACATTCACTCATTGTCAGAACAAACATCGAATCCAAATGTCAAGCACAAAAAGGATCATGCGAAGAAGGACTTATACGAGTACCTACTTTATGATTACATGAATGAACAACTATGGCTAAAAAATAGATAAAATTGTTATCATATTCAGCGTTTAAAAAAATATAAGATTGTATGTATAATTTGTATTACATTTTTTAAGCAAAAATTGACCCTTTTTGCCTATCGTGCTGTATTTTAAATCCATACAAAACTTACTTTTCAAAAAAGGTAAAAAACGAGCGTCAAGTGTACGCGCGACGTGCAAGAAACTGTATTGACAAAAATTTCGATATAATTTGGTCTTATAATTCCATTTGTATTTTTTTCAAAAATAGTGGCAAAAGTTAAATTACAAAAATAATGACAAAAGTTAATTTGGTCTTATTATTTGTATTTTCTACAAAACAATAATAATAAAAGTTAAATATTCTTTTTTTCTACTACAAAAGCAATTGTAGTAGAAACCACGAATTACGTCCTATCTAGTATAATATAGCGTAGATTATTTTAAACACACCAGTTAAACATTTTTGAGAAAGTGAGTTTTATGAAAAAAAGAAAGAAAATAAGAATGCATGCAATTAATTTTTATACTTATGTGTTTTTTATTAGATATAATGTCCATGACGGTTTTTTAATGAAATTATGATTGTTCTTATACAATATGATTCTTTTTTAGCCATTTGTATAAAAGTATCGAGATAAGGTTAAAAAAATAATAACAATGTACAATTACATATTTTTTTAAAAACAATTATGTTTATATGTCATGTTTATATCTCATTGTTTTGTGCATAAAAGTATTAAAGATCATTAAAAAATTAATATTTTATATTTTAAGTCTAAATATGTCAGAATAAAACAAAATGTTTTGTAATTGATTTTTTAATAACTTTATTTTATTCAAGAAAAGAAGGGGCTTAGAGCCGCGACAAGATGTTAGTGTCTTAACAATTAAATTGAAATGCAATGATTTCGAGTACATATTACATACGTTTCGATCCATTTATTCGGATCATCCTCAGTGTATTATAATATTTAAAGAAAGAAAACACATTAAAACGCAATCATCTAACTAAATATGACTAAAGTTCGCATGTTCTTATGTCGTCGTAGAGTCAAATGATAAAACTGTAAAATAAAAAAAGGGAACGAATATTGACATCAGAATAAATTAAGAATAAATAACAAAGCAAATACATACGTGAAAGGAATTGTGCGGTCTAAAATTTGTTTGTCTGAAGTCATGGTAAGAGCCAAAAAATATATAATCTTTGTAGAACGAAGTCATGTACGACGTATATGTCACGACTGTCGCTTGTGTTGTACAAATTAAAACTAAATAATAGGTGGCAGGAGCGAGAACGCGAACAGATCAAGTATATGAAAGGGAAAGGGAAAGAAAAAAGGAAGAAGAAAGAGAGGATGAGAAAGGGAAATTAATGAGTAGGAAATAAATTAAGGACTGGCAAATAATCTTCTGAAAGTAATATGGTGTCATTTTGTTTGTTCAAGGCAAATTTTTGGCGTTTAATGTGTACCATCTCCGAGACCAATCTTTTATTGTATGTTCTTCATCTAAGATTTTAACGTTCTCCCAGTCAAACTCGTGGTTAGTGTCTAATCTATGGCAAGAGATAACAGAAGGTGATACAGATTTTTTGTTTATCACAACACGGTGCTCTAAAACCCGACTCTTGAGTTGCCTTTTTGTTTGTCCCACATATGTAGCGTCACAATCTAGACAGGAAATTTTGTAGACTACATCAGTATGTGACATTTTTTCTAACTTATCTTTTCCTGTTTTAATAAATTTTCTGAGAGAATTCGAACTAGAATATGCTATTTTGAGATCGTAATTAGTAGCCACCCTCGAGAACTTCTCTGAAACAGATTTCACGTATGGAACCGTAAAAAAACGTTTGGGCTCTATTGATTCCTTTCTCTCCTCATTGGTAATAACACAACTAAATTTTGGATGTTGTAGTCTGTTTCTGACTGTTGCAAAAATAAGGTTCAGAGGGTATCCGTTATCTAGAAGGACATTAATAACGAGTTTGAGATTCTTTTGGTGAAACTGGGGATGTGACAGCAACAAAACCTTGTCGACCAAACCAATAATGACACCTTTTTTATGGACTAGAGGATGATGGGAATGGAAATTGCATTTCAATTAAATTGTTAAGACACTAACATCTTGTCGCGGCTCTAAGCCCCTTCTTTTCTTGATTGATTTTTTCATCTTTTGAGCCTTTTATTATTGACTTTATTTTATTATTTTTATATACAGAATGATTAAAGTAGATATTATATAAAAGAAACCATATAGTTTTTTAAATGTTGATATCTTCTAAAAAAGGCATAATCTAAAACATTTTTTGTATATCTCTACATCTATTTCTTTTTTAAAATGGTGAAATTTTTGTCCGAGCAATTTTTTTATAAAATACACTACTCAAAAAAAAATAGGGAACACTTTTCATACCCTAAAAATTAGGCTATTTTCAAACCGCTGCAACTCGGCGAAAAATCATTGTAGATAAAAGTTTAAAAAAGCATTTTAAAGCTTGAAGTTTCAACTTTAACGAGTTATCGGTCATTTTTTAAAATTTGATTATCTTCCTTGTTCTGTGCTTTAAAAAAGAACACATTGTTTTTTTCTTTAAAATTACGCACTTTTGACACTCTGCAGCTCGATCAAAAAATTTCTCTCCAAAAATTCGACTCAAGTTCCATAAACTACAACATTTTACCTACAAAACGCTTTTTTAAAAATCCTACGATTTTTTTTGATCGAGTTACACGATTTTCAAGCTAAACCTGCACTTTTTAGAAATGATGTCGATACTCGGCGAAAAATCATCGTAGATAAAAGTTTAAAAAAGCATTTTAAGCGCGTTAAAGGTAAAACTTCAAGCTTTAAAATGCTTTTTTAAACTTTTGTTTACGATGATTTTTCGCCCAGTATCGACATCATTTCTAAAAAGTGCAGGTTTAGCTTCAAAATCGTGTAACTCGATCAAAAAAATCGTAGGAGGATTTTTAAAAAAGGGTTTTGTAGGTAAAATGTTGTAGTTTGTGGAATTTGAGTCGAATATTTAGAGAGAAATTTTTTGATCAAGCTGCAGAGTGTCAAAAGTGCGTAATTTTAAAGAAAAAAACAATGTGTTCATTTTTAAAGCACAGAACAAGGAAGATAATTAAATTTTAAAAAATGACCGATAACTCGTTAAAGTTGAAACTTCAAGCTTTAAAATGCTTTTTTAAACTTTTGTCTACGATGATTTTTCGCCGAGTCTCGACATCATTTCTAAAAAATGCAGGTTTAGCTTCAAAATCGTGTAACTCGGTCAAAAAAAATCGTAGGAGAATTTTTAAAAAAGGGTTTTGTAGGTAAAATGTTGTAGTTTGTGGAACTTGAGTCGAATGTTTAGAGAGAAATTTTTTGATCGAGCTGCAGAGTGTCAAAAGTGCGTAATTTTAAAGAAAAAAAACAATGTGTTCTTTTTTAAAGCATAGAACAAGGAAGATAATCAAATTTTTAAAAATGACCGATAACTCGTTAGTTTAAACTTCAAACTTTAAAATGCTTGTTTAAACTTTTATCTACGATGATTTTTCGCCGAGTTGCAGCGGTTTGAAAATAGCCTAATTTTTAGGGTATGAAAAGTGTTCCCTATTTTTTTTTGAGTAGTGTATAATAAATTGTAAGACGACTTGACTGGCCATAGATGATATTCTATTTATTACTATGTATCAACCATACGGATTTTGGTCCTCTACGAGTATTAAATTTAATAATATTAATGCTAAAGCTGTTAGAAAATTTGTTGCGAAAAATATTACCTCAGCCAGGATTTGAACCTGGACCTCCCTCTACTCCGTGCGGGCGTCGTAGCCAGTTCGACCACCGAGGCATGTGATAATATTTATCGCAACAAACGATGATGTTAAGAAAACGTATTATTTTTTAGCATTATTATTATTAAATTTAATACTCGTAGAGGACCACAATCCGTATGGTTGATACGTAGTAATAAATAGAATACCATCTATGGCCAGTGAAGTCGTCTTACAATTTATTATATGTTAATTATTTACTGGTGATTTAGGAAAATTAAAGTTTCCGGTTTTTTATAAACTTTAAGAAATATTTGACGGGATTATTTAAAATGATTTACTTGTTCGAACATGTGCACATACGCATGTACATGAAATTGAGAAACAAATATTTTGTTATTCGAATTTTAAATAATACTTTTAAGTTAAATTTTTAATAATAGCAATTTATTAATGCTTAAATTTACGTAAATGCGTAAATTGTGTGTAATATTTAAATCTTTCTGTTAGGTGGATGATATTGCTAAAGAAATAAGTAATGCATCAAACCAGTATTCTGCCGTATTTACATCTGGTGGTGTTGGACCTACTCATGATGACGTAACTTATGAAGCTATAGCAAAAGCTTTTGAATTAAGACTTGAATTACATCAGGAGTTGTTTGACATATACACTCAATTGATTCCTGGACAGGATGAAATAAAACGACTTGCTATTGTTCCTAGTTCTTGCAAGATTATTAACATTGATTCTACAGGTACACATGTATTTTCTTTTTAAACTTATATTATAGTTATACAGAATGGCTCAAATAAAACGTTACAGACTAATATCTCAGCAACTACTGGATAAAAATATTTGATTTATATAGCAATTTTCTTGTTACAAAGGGGCTTTTTAAATATGTAACAATTGAATTTTGGGAGTCTTCCTGAGAGGGCGATAAGGGGGACAACTTTGAAATTTCAAATAGTACCCTAAAAAATTAACATAATCGGATTCTATGTTAAAAACCAAGCAACTTTTATTTGAAATATTTTTTTCTAAAATCACATTATCAAAAGTTAGATTATGAAATGTAAAGATCTGTTGTACGGTATCGGTTGATTTATAAATCTAAGAATTAAATTTTCTTTTCCAAAATTATTTTATTACATGTTTAAAAAGGTATCCATTACATTCATTTTACTAGAACGTATATTTCTAGTAAAATGTACTACAACTCCGTTTTGTTGATATCACATTCTTTGCTATACATATGCAAAGATATATTTTTCAAGAGTGTAATGTAAAAGTAATTAGATTATTATTTGTTTTGTTTCATATATATTTTTGTGAAAGCTTCTTACTGGCTCATAATCTTTAGTCTTTCTTCAATCCTTAACTGAATATAAACGTTTTCCGTAGTATCCACTGAAAATCGTCAAATTATAGCATAATTTGATTTGGAAGTAAATATGCTTTTTGATGAGTGTCAAAGAAACTACCGACGTGCGTCAGAAATATTTCAACAATGTTATAACATTGAAAAATCTCATATGGTTTTTTGATTAGAGAACGGTCTTTGTATACATGGTAGTGTAATTAATAAAACTCGAAGTATTCCGAAACGAGTTGTTACTGATAATAATAAAATTATTATTATTGCCGTTACATTAAATCTACACATTGGTCAACGTCAGTTAGAAAGAGAGTCAAGGATTTCTCGTAAATCATTGTCACGAATATTCAAAGAAGAAAAATATCCATATCATGTAGTTCTACACTTTACATCAAGAACTTCTAGAAACTGATTATAGACAGCATATTGAATTTTGTATCTGTATGCGTAATATACTATTGAAGAAAACGATAACTTCTTATCCAGCGTGCTTTTCTTAGACGAGGCAACAATTACGAATTTTGATCAAATAAATCGGCATAATTTACATTACTAAGCATATGTAAATCGTCATTGGATGCAAACAGTGCCTTTTCAACATCTTTGGTCTTTAAATGTTCAGTGTGAAATCATTGCAGACTTTGTCATAAGAAAGACCATATTTTTTGAAGGTACTAGTGAAGCTTATTGTAATTTTTTTTAGATGAATTCCCTTTACTCTTGGAATATATATCTTTACATATGCAGTAAAGAATGCGGTATGAACAAGACGGAGCACCAGTACATTTTACTAGAAAACAGATACGTTCTTAGATATCCAATTTAATGAAAGTGGTTGGACATGCTAGACCTGTTCAGTGGCCTTCGCCTGATTGTACTTTACATCCACTCTTAGATATTTTTTATGGAAGTATGTTAAAGATCAAGTATTTTCCACATCTCCAACAACTAAACAACACATGAAGCAAAGAATACGAACTGCTTGTGCATCCATCACGTCGCATCCATGTTATCAAATGCGACGAAAGTTTGTATTTAGATGAAACAAATGTTTAGAATGCAATGAATATCTTTTTAAGCATTTAATAAAATAATTTTGGAAAAGAAAATTTAATTTTTTGATTTATAAATCAACTGATACCATACAACAGATTTCTACATTTTATGTCATAACTTTTGACATTATGATTAAAAAAAATGTTTATAGTAAAAAATTTCCAATTGTTTGGTTTTTAGAATCCGACAAAAAACCGTCAAAAAAGTATGGGTCAATGATATGGTTATCAAGAGACACGGTAGTGTCTCGCGCCAAGTATACGCGCAGCGAGACCGCCCCGTGTA
>NJRQ01000817.1:53424-67226 GCA_003063805.1 Aphaenogaster ashmeadi
GTGTGTGTGTGTGTGTGGTGTGCGTGTCAAGGTCATTGAAATCGGTGGGTGCTCCGTTAAACACAACATTTACCGTTTTTTCTCATTTTCATGACGATATCTTAGAAAATAAAAGCGACCCCCAAATTCGATCAACATTTTTGGATTCAGGGGGTAAAAATACATAAAATGTATCACCTCTCAATTGATTTCTAGTATAGGCCCTAATTATGCAGTTTTACCCAGTCGTCGAATATACTTTACTTTGATTTGTTATCTATTACTGACGTAAGAGAAAGACGTTATTTGTAGTTTAATTGATAGTCGTCTAGTTTTCTCCACAGCCACAATGTTTCTAATGCTGTAGTCGTTACGAAGATTATATTTTTTATTATTGCAGCATGTTGATTCCATAGTCTATATTAATATAGTAGCAAGCAAATAATTGTAAATTCATAAATATAAATAATATAAGATTGACAAACATAATATTTATTCTGTCTCCCTTCACTTTGTTATGGATTTAGATATATATCCGCTGCTAAAAGTTGACATTTTTTGTTCTTTCTATTAAATCGAGATCACATGTATAGTAAAGTAATAAATCAAATCCCTAGCATATATTTTACAAATGTAATACATTTCATTTCCATTATGTTGCTTGAGTGAATGCGAGAGATACTGTATCATGTTTATTATATCTTTTTATAAAAAGGTAAAAAAATGGTGCAAAATACACTCCATCCTCGTTGTATCAATACAACAAACATACAAAACATATTTTTACTAAGTAAAACTATTTCATGCATATGCAAGTATGGATTACAAGAAAAGGAACATTAAAGTATTTAATCGAGACGAAACATTTTTATTTAGTACAAAATTTCATGCATAAAAGTATAGTATTAAAAAAAAGTTTCAAAACAAAAATAATTATTTTTTTATACAAAAAACCTATTTTATTTAAGTGTTTTAATATTTCTTGCTTATATACTAGTATAAATAATGTTTTATTATTTGTACAAAAGATTTGATATCGAAAATTAGCGCCAACTTATAATTAGAGTTACAAAAAGTAAAAAAGTTTAACTAAAAAAATTTGCGGTACTTATAAAATTTAATTCAATAAAGCACAATAATTTGTTATTTTCCAACAGTATTAGTAATAAATTACATGTATAAACGGGGGAGGGGCTCCACTCCTCCCTCTGCATACCCACCCGAAAAAATCTAACTTAACGCAAATTTTAGTTTCAAATCAGAAATAGATTTGGGTTAGATTAGATTTTTTCAGAGCAGGGGTGCAGGGAGGTGCTCTGCCTTTTTCCCACCTATGTGTGTACTTTGAAAGGAAAAGAGATTTTCCTCACACCACGCTCTGCTTACGTGTGAAACGAGGTCTATAATTGTATGGTTCCATATGGATTTCTAACTTTTCACGCGAAGCGAAGTCCACCCCACTTCGCCCTCTGCTTACAGTACGAAACGAGGTCTATTGTTGTACGGTTCCATATGGGTGTTAAACGACTGGTATGATCTTGAATAGGATGGGAAGGCGGTGTGGGATTTTGAGTACTCGAAAATAGTGAATGTGTTGAACGTAGCTTGTTGGATAACAGCACTGACTTTATTCAGTACGTATAGGAATAATAAGACACTCGAAATACAATGTTACTCGCGTTAGCCTACGGAGATCTCACGCTGGGCTTCGGCACTCACTCGCTACTGCTTCTTCTTCTTCTTTAACTAGTCCCCCAATTGGATTTCCGAACCACAATAGGTAGTTCACAGTACCACGTTTTAGTGTGATCCAAGGATCAGTATACAGCCTCAACGGGGGAAGGAGAGGCAATACTTTGATTTAATATCTTGTCTGTATTTGGTTTTTTATATAAAACTCGATCGCTGCTGTCACCTTCGATAGATCGAAGATCGGGATCGAAGTTGTGGACGTTCTAGTTCGTCCACTTCTGCATACGACCTAAGGAAAGAGAGTTCCCCTAGGCAAAATTCGATACTTAATATTCTAACATAGCACTAAATTTACGTTTTTAACAATTATTTATTTCTAAATTAATGACAAAAAGAAGCTTAAATATAAAATACATTACTATTGGTTGTGTTTCTTTACATTTGTATCGCGATTTCGTATAAAAATTTGAATAAACATTTAATGTTTTTATTATTTAAATTGGCTAATAGATAGTTGATTGAAAAGGGAGGAAATAATTTCCTCTCCATTAATTCTTTTATAAAGATAAATCTTTGTGTTTGAAAATTATTACAAGACCAAAAGATGTGATTTAGGTCCTGGACATCCAGACCGCAATCACACATAGGGTCTTCCATTAAGCCAATTTTATGAAGAAAAGCTTTAGTGTATGCATAACCAGTGCATACTCTGTAGAGTCTATATAATTCAGTTCTCTTGCCTTTGATTTTACTAAGAAGTTTCAGATTAACATGAGGTGAGTTTTCCATGAAAAAGATACCTGCTTTGTTATTAAGTGAATTTATAAAGTCGTTATCGAGTGACTCATAAGTTTCCAACACAGAGGAGAGAGCTTGATTAGAGTCTATTTTATTATTAAGCAATCTACCAGAAATAGCAGCTTGTTTAGTCGCAGAATCCGCTTTTTCGTTATCAATTATGCCACAATGGGCCGGACACCATGTGAATCTTATAGAAAAGGAATTATAAAATTTATCAACTTTGATTAATTGGTTTTTAATATCTCTAGTTAAAGGACAAAGTCTGTGTTTGCTTTTAAAGTCAAAGTTGGAAGAAATACCTGTAAGGCAGCTCAGTGAGTCAGAACATATATTTGAGTATAAAATGTTATTTTCTAAAATATAGTCAATAGACTTTGAAATGGCAATAGCCTCAGCTGCAAATGAACTAGTAAGTGGGTTAAGTTGAAACTGTAACGTTGTATTAGTGGAAGGATTCCACACTGAGCAGCTCACCTTTGCTTCACCCCTTTCAGTAGGAGTACGAGATCCATCTGTATAGATCCTAATTTCATTTGAATTTTTACTATTTAATGCTGTTAGGTTA
Source organism: Aphaenogaster ashmeadi (assembly GCA_003063805.1). Taxonomy (NCBI): domain Eukaryota; kingdom Metazoa; phylum Arthropoda; class Insecta; order Hymenoptera; family Formicidae; genus Aphaenogaster; species Aphaenogaster ashmeadi. Next base: position 56,462 of record NJRQ01000817.1, read on the forward strand.
GTAAATGCTAGATTTGGATTACCAGTATCTTTAGCCATTGAACCTGAGATGCAGTCTACATCAATACATATTTCGTTTAAAGTTAAGGGGTAAGAATATGTGGGGTGTATATCCCATTTGTATAATTCACCTTTAAGAGACTTGAGCACAGACCATCTAGAAAGAATATATGGTATATTTCTTCTTGCAATTCCATTAGATTCGCTTAGCTGTAACAAGTTATTCAGTTTGTTATTCAATTTTTTGTATTTTAACTGAATGTTTTTACAAATGAATTTGTCTGTTTGGTATGTTATTCTTCTTTGTAGTGATGGTTGTAAACTAAATTTCCAACAGACTCGATTAGCAGATGACCTCGGCAAGCCTAATGCCATCTTATACAATGATCCCATAAAATTACTTATACTAGAGAGGTATGACCCAGCAGCGCTCATAAACCACGGTGCTCCCCAAATTATCTGAGCTCCCATAGTAGCATTGACAAATCTAATGACATTAGCCGGGGTAATACCCCATGATGAACCAGAAATCCATTTCAAAATATTAAAAAAATTGATGTGTCTTATTACGCAAATAATTGAAATGGTCTTTCCATCTAAGTCCCTGATCTAATATTATTCCTAGGTATCTAACATTTCTTTGGAAATCGACATTAATCCCTCCTAACATCAGAGAGCTCGGTATTTGTATTTTTCGAGATCTATGAAACAAAATGGGTTGCGTTTTCTCAACTGAGATCGTTAATCCCCTCTGTTCGAGCCAATCTGAAACAGAATCAAAAGCGGAAGACAAAGAACTCAAAACTGTTGTTGGTTTGATTCCACCAGTATAAAGGACGAAATCATCCGCAAATTGTATCGAAGAGCATTCATGAGGTATATAGTATAAAATATCTTTGACATATATGTTAAATAAGAGTGGGCTTAATAGTGATCCCTGAGGGAGACCTCTATGTGTTGATCTTTTGGCTCTTAATAGACCAGATTCATAAAAATTAATAGTGTATTATTGTAATATTATTGTAATAGTGTAAATTAATAGTGTATTAATTTATTAATAGTATTAATTTATTAATATTATTAATAAATTAATAATATATTAAATTTATTGATTGATTCAAATAATATGTCAGGTATAACGTTATCATAAGCTCCCTTAATGTCCAAGAAAAGAGCTCCCAGTGTTTCTCTTCTCATAAATGATTTATATATTTCTATATTAAGAGTTGCCAGACAATGATCACACGATTTTCCTCTTCTGAAGCCATATTGGGAATCAGGGATAATATGTTCTAATTCAACATATTTTTCGAATCTTTTCTTGATCAATTTTTCAAAGACTTTTAATGTGTTGGAAGCTAGTGATATTGGGCGAAGTCCTCGCTTGCCCGGTTTAGGAATCAAAACTGTATCAAATTCCAGCCATTCCTGTGGAAAGGAACCTTCTTCGATAAATTCATTAAAGAATTTTGTCAGAAATTCAATAGCTGAGTCCGGAAGGGAACACAACAGCTTGTTGTTAATCAAATCCGGGCCAGAGGCGCTTTTCTTTTTAAGATTTCTGATTTCAGATTTAACTTCGCCAAACTTGAATTTATTGTCAAAAATATTAGAGTGGTGGGTCTCTATTATAGTGCTAAACTCGTTACCACACCAAGGAGGAGATAAATTGTCAATAGTTTCATTGATCAAATCATTTACTGAATATTTAGAAGGTGTGGATGGGTTGTTATATGGACATTTTAAAAATTTGTTAATCATGTCCCAGAAGGAAGTTACACTGAAATTTCCCTCAATGGAGTCTATAAACTTATTGAAGTTCTGTTTTTTCTTTTGGTGTAGGAATTTTCTTGTAATATTTGATAAGGTTCTATAGAGTTGTAGGTTTTCTCTATTGGGATGCAATTTGAATCTTTTAAACGCCTTTTTTCTTTCGTTTATGCTTTCAGAGCATTCTTCGTCCCACCATGGTTTGTATTGGTTCTTTTTAGGAGTTTTAATTTTTCCCACGCTAATTCTGTCGGTTTTATGGTCATAGGTTATAAAGTTACCCATGTTATCTATGCATGATGCGCCCGACTTTAAGGAACATTTTAATAGAATTTGTTGCCATTCGGAATATCTTTCAGTAGAAGATTCTTCGAGTTTACGAACTTCAATAGATATAAGATCTCCAAAAACTTCACTATTAAAATTTGAGAGATTCAGTTTGGGTCTAAAGGATGATTCAGGTATATTATTATTGTTGGTTAAGAATTCAATATTAATATTTATAGGAAGATGATCACTTCCCATGGGTTCTTCCAAGACTTCCCAATCACAGAATTCGTTTAATTGTGATGTTACAAAAGAAATATCCGGAACACTAACATACTGTCGATTTGCAGAGACTCGAGTACCTGATCCATCGTTAAGGAAGGTCAAAGGTAATTGTTGGAGAGAATGAACTAGAGCTCTTCCATCTCGGTTTTCAATCGTTGACCCCCAGGTTTCATGCTGAGCGTTTAAATCTCCGCACAATACTAAGTGAAGATCATTAGCTACCCGTAAGATGTGATTAAGGATAAAAGATCAGTTTTTCTTATTTAAATGGTTATTAGGAGAACGATACATTGAGATGATAATAGCTGGCTTACTTAGAAAAAGTGGGCTATTTATGATAATTGATGTATATTCTAAACCCAGGTTGGTAGGCAGATTCAAAGGAAATATTGAGGGATCTAAATCTTTCTTACAGAAAATTGCTATACCGCCTCCTATCGTATTATTACTTCTGTCATTTCTAAAAGAGATGTAGTCTTTAAATTCAACTATGTTTTGTTTATTGAACCAGGTTTCTTGAACAGGCTATATCAAACTCATCAATAAAATTAGAAAATTCAGGTAGTTTACCAATTAAACCTCTACAATTCCATTGAATAATTCTGGTCATTTATTAATTATTGAAAAAGAAAAGATTAAACTAAGACAGTCTTACCTAGCAAAATTATTAATTAATAATACTTAATAAAGTGATATTTTAAACTGTTTTTAAACTAATTTTAATTAATGATAGACTTAGGTATATGATTTATAATAATATTAATGAAAATTGTTAGTTATTGTGGATAGAATATAAGTATTGACTGATGTCAGAGAATTTCTCAATTGGAGAAACGTTATCTTTATTAATGAGAAAATATAGTTCTGTGAGAATAACTTCTAGGTTGGGTTTATCGTTATTTATTTCATTTCCATTCGATTCTTCAAATGATTTTCTTGAAGACATAAATTGTGAAAAGTTATCTGTTGTTTTCTGAATCAAATTTTCATCTATAGTAGTTGTTAAACTTTCGATGCTAGAAGTTTCTATATTCAGCAATTCTTTGTTACGATCCAATAATTTAGTATTTTGATATTTATTCTTAAATGGGTTTTTTTTATCAAGATTTTTATCCGTTTTTAGTCTTTGGTCAATCCTCTTGGTACGTTTTTTATTAAAGTTGTAAAGGCGATTATCGTAATCTCTTATATGGGAATGATCTGTTTTGGGAAGATTTTCCTGTGTAACTACAGCTATTGAGTCAAGACTTACAATGTCCCAAGCTTTAAAAGCCAGGGACCTGCATGACTCGTGAACCTGAGAAATTGAACTAATATTAAGTGATTTTATAATTTTCCTTGCGTTAAATCTACTTACGTTACCGTATGCCATAACAGAGTTAACTATTTTTAGGTTTTCAAAGATAGGGCATGAATTGTGAAAAGAATGATGTTCACCTCCGCAGTTAGAACATTTAAGGACGGAATTATCACAATCTTTTTCCATATGGTTTTGACCACATCTTGGACAGGTTACTTTACTTCTGCATGTCAAGGCAGAGTGCCCCCATTTCGCGCAAGTGTAGCATTTTCTAATTCTATTAACAAAAGGGGACACTCTGCTCTGAACTCTCCATATATACATGAATTCGGGTAATAAATTAGTTAGGAAGGTAATTTTTATGGATGAAGAGATCATTAACTCCTCCTGGTCTCTAAGTTTGAATTTCAGTCTTTCTATCGTAAGGATTTCAGTTGATTCACCAGGCCATGTAATGCCTTCCATAATTTCATCTATTGATAGGGAGGGGTGAACTCCTCTCACTAAACCTATTCTTCTGATTTTAAAATTCGGGATATATGGTATCCATTTTTGAGGTATTTCTGCTTTGGATTCAACCAAGGAGTTGGCATCTTGATATGTTTTGAAGTAAACACTAATTATGTTTTTTCCTATCTTTTTGATTTTAGAAATACTGTTAAATTTATAACAAAGACTTTTTCCAATAGACATTGGGTGAAGATTACCAATATTTTGGGTAGAATCTTCCTGAACATGATCTGCTTCAAGGAAAACTATAAACGGAGGGAGTGAATTGTAAGTATATCTGTTATCTAATTGTGATTCAATATACTTTTGGTGTCCTGAAATAATAGGGGATGTATGTTCTGAATTAACATCAGCTAGGTTAGATCTCGTTGGTGTACCTGATTGAATGGAAGGTGTTTTAGGTAAGCTTTTATTTGAAGTTCTTTTTGAAGCATGCGCTTCAGGGGGGGAATCTTCCTCCTCGGAACGAGATCTTTTTCTTTCGCTCTCTTTTGTATTTGTTACGTTAAGGTCATTATCAATATTGGAGTTAACATCGGGAGATTTAATCTTCTTATGTTTTTTAGTCATTTTTGTAGCTCTATATGTAGATTTTAACAAAAGTAACCAAAATATATTATGTATTTAATTTTTATTGAGTTTATTACTAAGAATGTTAAATTAGAAAGTAAAAAAATTAAGTTGATCCTTAGATCCTTCAAAATTAAATAATACAATTATAAGTAAAGGAAATAGATACAAATATGCTTAACGATAACTCTAAGATTCACTACGTTTCAAAGTCAGGTATGTTGAAGTATTTATGGACGCGTCTCTCAAATTCTATTCACGAGATTCAGAAGTAAACATCAGGATTCTATTTCCTATCACAATGATCCTGGTATTCCGTCCAATACAAAAGAGTGACTATAAACATCACGTGATACCTGTGTGTTCAGCAAATGAAGGACGATTTACCGACCTCTCGAGAAGTTATATCTAGACTAAACTACATAAATCAATTAATCAGATAAGCATCCAATCATTTAAGAGATTGACTAAACACTCAGAGTAATCGAGCAATCGTTCCAATCTCATTGTAAATCCCGTCTCATTCCGTACGCAGAATGATCATATTCCACATTTAAATCTATTTGATAGTAAGATGGGAAATACAGAAGGTCTTAACAATTAATCGAAACAAAGAAGTTTCTATAAAGATTATAACTTAATAGTAATCTGTAACGAATGAACAATAAACTCGGTGATCACTAAAAGGCAGCCCAAAAGTTTTTTGGTCTCACTTTATCTCTCAAATCCCCGAGAAACGACCTCGGAGAATATACAGCACGTAAACATAATTAACGAGATAGTAAATATACAATTAGAATGTGAACAAATTTAATTAACTTATAATTCCTTCATAGGACATTCAAGATTATAGACTATATATACATATCGAACAAAGAGATCTAATGATTACATATAATATTGTAGGAAAAGAATGGTAGTATCGTCTTTAAAATGAAACTGGTTTAATTAATATGAAAGAACTTTCTCGCTTATCGATACACACGTCTAATGGCGCGCGCTCGCTACTCTCCTCTCGCTCGCTTGCCCGCTTCCTCTCCCTATCCCTTGGTCCTACCAACTACTGCGCGTAAATCATAGGGAAAAAAAGACACTATTCGCTGCCTATCCTACAATCGGCCATTCTGATCAATCATCCGCCTCGGATGGTTGTTTAGCAGAAGACCAAGGTTTCATGAATTCAGCACAAGTGCTAGTGTTCATCGGGCCTTCGCCTGGTAATGTCCTTTGTACGTCATACGTGTCGTTGAGCTTTATCTTTGTGATTCGGTATGGGCCTAAGTATTTAGCACGTAGTTTACGTCCTGGTCCTAATTGGGTACGTTTGATTGCTACCAAATCATTTAGTTTGTACTGATTAGGTTTACGTCGTCGAAGGTTGTATATTTTCCGATTTTCTTCTTGAGTTTTCAATATTTGCTCTTTGGCTCTTACTCTTAGAGCGTCACGCGTTTCTTCAAATTGTTCACGGAATGAATCCTCCACAGCATCTTTCAATAGTAGATCTTCTTTCTGGCGCATCTTCACACCAGTGAGAAGCTCAAACGGGGTCATGGCTATGCTTCTTTGGTAGGTCGCGTTTAAGGTTTATTGGAGACGGTCAACGTGTTTGTACCATTTTGTTGGATCTTCTAAGCAAAGTTTTGTAAGGACTGGTACTATTGTCCTATTAAGTCTCTCGACTTGTCCGTTGGATCTTGGCAAACCCGTTGTAATCATCGTGTGTTTAATTCCTTCTTCTTCACAATATTGCTTGAATTCTTGAGAAAAAAAGGCAGTTCCCCTATCTGTAATAATACGTACGGGGTTACCGAATACTCGTTTCTGTATATCGAGCTTCGCAATTACTTCCCGCGACGTTGTAGACTTGGTGGGATACAGCCATATAAATTTTGTGAAGCTATCTATCACGGCAAGAATATGGTTAAAATTCTTATTCGTGGATTCCAATGGACCCAGATGGTCGACGTGATAGGTATGTAATGGTACATCCATTTTTGATAATGGGTGAAGATATCCTTCTTGTTTGCCTTCCTTCTTGTTGGCTAAAATACATCGTATACAATTAACGATAAGATTTTCAACTTTCGTCTTGAGGTTTGGGATATAGTATTCCTTTTTAACAAGTTCCTCTGTTCTTTTTGATGCAAAATGACCCTTATGATGAGCACACTGTATTATTTCGTTTTGCATGGAACTTGGGACTACCAACAAATCAGCACCATCTACAAATCTATATAACAGTCCTCCACGTAGCGATTATTTATCATGGGGTTTCTCCTTTAACGATTCCATGATACTCTTTAGTTCAACATCGGCTTCCTGTTCTTTCATAATTCTCGAGATCATGTCATCCTCCATAATAGCCATAACAGCGTTCCGACTCATAGCATCTACGTGTTTCATTCTGGTACCTGGACGGTGTTCAATGACGTAGTCGAAGCTTTCCAAGAGTTCCGCCCAACGCCAGATTTTTGGGGATACATCCTTTTTCTTCATTGTCTGCGTAAAGGCTACGCAGTCTGTAACTATTTTGAATTGCACGCTGAGCAGGTAAACGTGAAACTTCTTCAGAGCCTCAATTATCGCTAACACTTCCAGTTCGTAGCTTTTATAATTCCTTTCAGTCGGATTCGTCTTACGACTCATATAGTGAATGGGACGAAACTTCTCGTCTTCCGCTGATCGTTGGAGTAAGATGGCACCGAAGCCATCTTGACACGCATCTGTATGAAGTTTGGTCTCATGTTTTGGATCAAAAATCTTTAATACTGGGTCTTTCGTTAACGCTTCCTTTAAGTTTTTAATCGCAAGTCTTTCTTTTTCGCCTAGCTGAAACTGAGCATTCTTTCGCAATAAATCGCTTAACGGTTTTGCAATAATAGCATACGCTTTGACAAATTTTCGGAAATAACCGGTTAAGCCAAGGAAACTTTGCACGTCTTTAATCGATTTAGGCTGCGGAAAATTTATAACAGCTTTTATTTTATCCGGGGACGGATACACCCTACCACTTTCAATTACTTGTCCTAAAAATTCTATGCGTTGTTTCATAAACTGACATTTCTTTTTGTTTATTTCGAGACCATAATCGCGCGCAACTCTTAAAACTAGTTCCAATCGTCTTACACCTTCCTCATAATCAGGAGCTAGGATAATCACATCGTCCAGATATAACAGCATAATTCCATCATTAACTAATGGATGAAATACAAAATTAATAAATCGTTGAAAGACAGGTAGTGAATTACATAATCCAAAAGGAACTTTCAAAAATTGAAATTGCCCTTTATGGGTGACAAACGCGGTGTATTTACGACTTTCTTTCGCCACACTAACATGAAGAAATCCATTCTTTAAATCCAGTGAACTGTACACTCGAGCATCTTTCAATTTGTCAATCTGATCTTCAATCAAAGGTAAAGGATATCTGTCTTTTACGATTACTCTATTAAGCTGACGATAGTCAATGCATACACGAGGAGATCCATCTTTCTTTTTGACTACTACGACTGGACTGGTGAATTCAGCAGAGCAGGGTTCAACGATACCTTCGTCTATCCATTCCTTCACCTGTTTTTCCACGATATCCCTTTCGGGAAGCGGTAGCCTCCTTGGTCTCTGAAAAATTGGCTTCTCATCCTTAAGCATAATATTTAGTTCAATATCCGTTGATTTACATTTTTTTGGTTCGTATGAACTTACTAATTTTTCGACCTTTTCTCGAACGTCTACAACAGGAATAAGATTAATATCTAACTTTGTTTCTTCAGGTAAATCAACGTGTGCTAAGAAAAGAGTAGGCACTGTCTTAGAAATCGTTACACCGTTTTGATCAAATTTCAGTTCTGCTAAATCCAAGATGTCTCTACCAATAACTGCATTCATATTCGTAGCATCGTGAGAAACAACGTATAATGTCAAAGGATAATCTTCGTGATCTATAAGGACTATTGTCTGAAAATAACCTAGCGTCTTTGATTTACCTTTTCCAAAACCAGTAAATATACGTTCAGCTTCATAAAACTTTTGCGGTTGTAATTTATAGTATATATCTTCGCGTATTAAGCTAACGGGACTACCCGTATCTACTAAAGCTCTAATCGTAACGTCGTCAATAACAATTTCTTTAAATACCTCGTTTCTCGAAGACTAAGGCCCAGTTCCACAACCTATTTTAACCAGAGTTTAACTCGTTATAGACCAATCCTGATTAGGTTTAACGAGTTAAACTTCGGTTAAAGCAAGTTGTGGAACCGGGCCATAGTCATCATATTTACCGCTGACTGTGACTTAACGTCTAACCTCTCCTTTTTCTGTTCTGTACATTGCTTTGCTTCGTGACCAAATTTATTACAATTGAAGCATTTCCTACTCAACGTTCTCTTATCACAATCCTTAGATTGGTGGCCTCGTGAACCACAATTAAAACAACGCTCTTCAAATTTAAAGTCTCCAGGAACAGTCTTCTTCTTCACACCTTCTCTCGATAATTTCTTCTGCATCCCCGTATTCCTGGTGGCGTCCTCTTTTGCTTTAGTAAACTTACTAGATTTCTTGTGATCATCTTTTATTTTCTCGTACACCTTCAGACGATCTTTAAATTCACGAATGTTCTTTGCGCCATATAGCACCGCTTTATTATTTGCGTCGTCATTTAATCCGCCAATTACATATTCAAACAATGCTTCGTGTTCAATCGCACCCTTGGAAGCGATCTCTTTCATTTGTAAAAAATATTCTTGCACCGACTCTCCTTCTTTAATCCTACGTTTTTCCAGCATTTTATGGAGTTGAGCACTGCTAACTTTCGTGGAAAATTCTTCTAGCACAGCCTTCAACCGGCTCCATGTTTTTATAACGCCTTCGCTTTGTATGAACAGTTTGGCCAAGCCTGTTAATGATTTTTTGGCAAAAACTACCTTTTGCAACTCGTTCCACTCAAACATAATGGCAGTCTCCTCAAAGTCAGCGATCCATCGTTCGATTGGGTAGTTGTCGCTGCCATCGAACGATCGGATCGAATCCTCAACGTCTCTATAACTCAATGCGAATTTCAGCTTGCGGTCGTTTATCCGTCGTACGTCCACGATTGTGGACATCGTCTGCTTCTCCTACGTGTGTTTCGTTCTCCGACGCTTCACCTTCCGTATCTGAGTGCACGTTCAACGAGTTTACGTTCTCCTTGTGTTCTTCATCATCGTCATCGTCATCGGTTTCTGCAGTATTCAAAGAATTTAAATCCATCAAGCCCCGAATGATCCGTTCTCGCAGTTGTTCCTTGTTTCCTGTATAATCAATACCAAGGATGTTACAAATAGAGGCTAGATCGCCAATCGATAACCCACACGCGTAATCCATCTTCGCCCGATATTCAGCAGAGTCGTCGGCAAAGCTAAAGCCTTCAAACTCGCGTAATCGTTTACGATTATTTCGATCGCCGTCGCATTAAAAAATAAGTCTATGCGATGCGAGAATCGCGGCACGCGGCGCAACCTTAATTTTTGTTTGTATTAGCGGTATTTGCGATAACTTTTCCATCATGCATACGTCGGTAACAACACACGCTCTCTCTATCGTATTTCTCAGTCTTAAAATGTTTTTCCTTTCGGTAAAAAGTCAACTTCCGGTTGTACACGCACACGTACTACCGGGATGGCACTGTTGTATGAACAAAAACTAACCTCTTTATGCTGTCGTTTCACCAGTTTCACTGACTTTTCTTTCCCTCGGAATTTCTTCTTTTCTCTTTTCGTCTTTGTCGTCTTTTATTTATATCACATACCTCTCTTACCGTCGTGACTGTTTCTTGCCTATTATTCGTGCTTTCGTCTTCAGTCTTCCACGTACTTCGTCGTACACGTATTTCGTCGTATACGTGCTCTTCCGTCTTCTCCTTGCCCTTTCGTCGTCTTGTTAACGTACAGAACGTTATTCGTCCTTCGTCTTCCACGTGTTTCGCCGCCAACGGCTCGTGTTACACGTGCTTCGTCTTTCGTCTTCTTAATTCTTCCTCGGCGCGTTTTAGTTGTAAGCAGTGTCTAGGTACACTTTTAGTACTAAG
>NJRQ01000819.1:22515-38794 GCA_003063805.1 Aphaenogaster ashmeadi
TCAATACTAATGTTAAATATTAGCAGTCACTGAATCAGTTATTTAATCACTGAAATCTTCAATATTGAAGTACTTGTAATCACTACAAGCTCAGTAATTGAATCACAAGAAATTACTGTACATCAGTAATTTAAGTACTCAAAATAAGTAATTAATTACTAACTCACTAGTGATACATTTCTATAAGGGATTGCAGTAACATTTCGGCAATATTGCAATGTTACTGCAATATTGCTGCAATGTTCTGTGCTGTATGGGTACATTATATCGTTTTTTCTGCGCGTATTCGGAGGGGATTTCGTACTGCTCTGAAGTGGCGTACCGCTCTTGACGACTCGCTTGTTCTGGTTTAGCTTACCCTCTCACCTTTTGCAGCTCCTCCTCGATCTGCAGCGCCCTAATGTGCAACGGTCCGCGCACTACGTACCCCATCTTGCGCAGATTCACGAAGACGTTGTCCTCGGTGAGGACCTTGCCGCGCGGGCCCGCAACCACCGCTGCTGCCCTGGTTACTCTCGATGCCATGCCGCGACGTGGAATAACCGGATGGAGTAGCATCGGTTCCGAGGCACGGGCCCGTTCGCCATCCCTACCCTTCGGTCAATAAGCGCCCCGCCGATGTCGTCGACGTTGTCAGCATTATCATTCTCGTCGACTGCAGCCGGCATTCCGATGTGCAACATGTTTATACTTACCTTCGTGCTCTTTCTTTTCCTTCTTCTCTTCCTCGTCCATACCCTCCCTCGTCCAACCCTCTTTTTCATTAATAAAAGAGGACAAAAAGCACTAGTCTCTCCTTATCTCTCCCTCCTCCCCCCCCCTCTCTCTCTCTGTTTCGCTTATCACTCGCTGATTAAAGTGTCACTCGCACATATGTTTTCTTTCCTTGCGTCTGCGACCTACTGATAGATTGCGAGCCGATTTTTGATGAGTCACGAAAAGTTTTAGAATGTTCAATTATTCTTTGTATATTACGCATAGCTATATAAACTTAAAAAGTAGTAAAGTGATATATAACCAAGAAATCAATTTACCTCCCCCTCTTTTACACAAGTTTAAAAACTAATAGAGTCCCAGATGTTTGCCGTTTTAAATAATGAGACCCGGTCCATAACGAGTTTAAATTCTTTACAGAATAGACGAAGTGGGCAAAAGGCCTCAGTATATAGGGCTATAATGCTCACTAGAAATTAAGGAATAAGAATATAAAAGAAACAATATGACATAACTTAGAACAGATAAAGTGTGAATGAAACAAAACACGGCAAACATGATGACACGGCAAAACTGAGTGCAAATAAACAGAGATATACTATACAGCATAAAAATCAAAGCAAACCGAATACAAGAGAATCGATTCTTCAAATGGCCATATGCTTTTTCTAGATCGTACTCAAGATCGTAAAGATCTTGAATATAAGATCGGATTACGAATATCATTGTTAATAATATATAAGTGCATATGGATAAGCAGGGGTACGTTATCCCTAGGGGAAACAATACGTCGCGTTTATGCGACGCGTTTATGAGATGAGGAACGATACAGCTGGCAATGATCTTTGATCCCGATCAATCTTGATTTAGTTAAATGTTTCTTTAATTTAACGCGCGACACTCGTCGTAATGAACTTTGACTTTTGAAAAACGCTTCGGATTGACCGCGGAATCTCAAGTCACTTTTTTCCTTACCAGAAACTTGATGAGATCCCTCTTACAAGGCGTTTTAATTCCCAGATAACACGCATGTCGAAAAGATGTCGAAAAGATATCTAAAAGATGCGTGTTATCTGAGTTTCTAATATCAAGTATCTCAATAAGCTTTGTAAAGATGTCGTTAAAGTTTGCTTGAAATTGCCTAAAGAATAAAATTTTGAAAAAATTTTTTATTTTTGTAATCGATTGTAATTGAAAAATTAGTTTGCGCTCCAACATATTTGTGATTTAAAAAATTAATTAGTGCGTTCCAAAAAGATTGGAAAAAGATGTTTGAACTGCTTTCGATCCTTGTGTGAAGATAAGATAATCGAAATTGAATTATCTGAAAATTAATGCGCACGAACCAATAATTTTCCTTGCTAACAATAGGTAAGGAAGGTAGGTAATAGCGACTGTTGATAAAACACGAGAAATAGCAACACTTGTCTGATTATTGTAGTCTTTAGTAGGGAAATGTTTTTAACGTTAAAGCTCAGACACAATGAAAGGAATAAGGAACAAGGAATTAAACATAGGGAATTGGGATGTGGAAGAAGGAAGAAGGAAGATATTTTCCTTCTTCCTTCTTCCACATCCCAATTCTCTATGTTTAATTCCTTGTTCCTTATTCCTCTCATTGTGTCTGAGCCCTTATGTTTTTAGATGTCAGCTGAACGGAACTAATTCCTAAAGCTGTATTTACTATCTTTTGTAGGAATAAGAAACCTCTGTAATCGCTATGTTTAGCATTTAGCATAGAAATAAAGCGCGAATGATGTAAAAAATTTTTCATATATAAATATATATAAACATATATAAATATATATAAACATATATAATTATATATAATTATGTATGAAATATGTCCATACATGAAATTTTTCATATATAATCATGTCCCACACAGCACAAAAATGTTTCAGAAACGTTTCAAAGTTTCAAAAATGTTTCAGAAACGTTTCTGAAACTTTGAAACATTTCTGAAACATTTCTGTTAAGTTTTGTGCTGTGTGGGGTATAATTATATATAATTATATATATTTATATATAATTATATATGATTATATATGATTATATATGGAAAAGTTCATATATCTACTTATATATATTTATATATAAAAAATTTTTTACCGGGAAATTATCGGCGCGTCGGAAAACTGAACGAGACCGCCCGTTTACTTCCACTTTTCGCATTTGGAATGAAATAGGAGTGAATTTTTGGTTTTTCTGCGAGAAAACACGGCTGAAACGAAGCAAAGTTAAAGACGTATGCAAAACGTAGAAACGCGGCCTTATCAAAATTTCAAAAACTTTAATAATTTCAATTATATCTACAATATATTATGATGTATATAAAACATAGTATGTTATAATATTGCAGAGATTTAGTCGACAAGATTGTGAAGTATTCTTCAAGTTTTAATGTCCTTTACTCAAATCAAATTTGCTTTTAATCTCAAACCGGTTCGATGACATTGTAAACTGCCATTATACATTACGAGGAAATGATTTTTCATCTTCCCTAACATTACGTAACAGTCAGTGGCGTAGCCAGGGGGGGGGGAATTAGGGGGATAAATCCCCCCAAAATTTTGAAACCAAATATGAAAATATGAAAATGAAAGGTTGAAAGCCGAGTGAAAAATAAAATGATAAATGCTTTAAGGTCTAAAGAAAATGTCCTGAACGAATATTGTTATCTTATTTAAAAAGTTATTTAATTAAAAAAGTTATGAGTTGTTCTGTGTGATTTTAATTTTTTAAAAATCTCCCCCCTCCCCCTCCGAAATAAAATCCTGGCAACGCCCCTGGTAATAGTTACTCTGACTTTGATCTTACGATTACTTATTAACAAAGAGGATTTTAATCTCGACCAAGAGATATAATAAATTGATCATTTTTTCATCGAATGGCTGTCGTAATTGTTATACGCGCAATTCTGGGTCCTTACTGTGCAATTTCTTATTCATAATGCTCTTTATCATTGTATTTCGGCTTGTACATCTCAGAGCCTGATACGTAATACATAACTTTTTACACAAACTTATTTCATTCTTCTCGTATTTCTCAATTTTCATTTCCGCGTAGAAAAAAACATTGCTAAACGATTAGATTACATTTAAGATTTTCTGAATTGTACTTTCCTACTGAAAAATTTTTATTCTCAATTATGATCTCAATAAAAATTTTTCAGTAGGGGTCCCTACTGAAAATCTTTTATTGAGATCATAATTCAGATCATAATTGAGAATAAAAATTTTTCAGTAGAGTTGGTATCCAGAAGCTAAAAAGAAATGGAAAATCTTGCAGATTTCTCGTCGCGATTTTTTCGGTTTTTCTTTTGTTGGGATAATCTGCGTAAATGAATATGTGTATCTCCGCTGGTGACAAGTGCGATTCGGCGCACCCTCAACGGGATTTCCCGTTGCACGCGACGCAAAAACTTTTCGTTCTCCTCCTAACAGCTTAACCCGCCGTCGATCGCTATTTTTGGCACGGCGTACGTGCTTCTGCCGTGCCAAATTCGCGCGAGTCGCGCGGAACGTTCCGCTCGTTCTCCGCCGCGACGCGGATCTGTCGTTGCGACGAGAATCGCTTGAAATCGAGACAGATTCGCGCGCTCGCAAAATTTTATCCGATAATATCGCGAGACTCCGCGCTGCCTATTCCGCATCCCGAAATAAATATAATTTTGAATTTTGAGAGACTAGAAAGAAAGACCCAAATAGCACACAACATCCTGAAATTATCTCAAATATATCCTGGCATCCTGAGAATATCCAGGGGGAAAATCCCCGGACGCCTTCGGGGCCTTATTTTTGAAAAGTATCATATACAATATTTCATTAATATTATACTAGAATATTACATTTGATTTTTTAGTAATATAATTACGGGACGTTTTGTGCTACTTTTGTGCTACTATATTTCGCGACATTTGAAATGGATATAAACGTAATATATTAGTTGTTTAAAGGAATCGATTTCCATCGCGTTAATAATCGATGACAAGGTAAATTACGTTCGATAAAATATTAGTGTCCCAAGGAAGAGATTAAGTATCGAAATGTTTCTTTGGATTTCCATGGATCGCGAAATTACATTTCGATAATGCTCTCGCGAATGAAGCATGTAAAGAGAGAATATTTTTGCGTATTTCTTCCGTCCGTGCGCAATCGAAAAGACCATTCCGTACCCCAAACATTTTTATAGCGACGATGTAGCATAAGCGAGAAATATTAACTCGTAAGTGAGGATGTTTTCTTTCCGAGCCATATGTTCGACCGCTGGGAATTCCCAGATGACAGCTAAATTGTATGCGTCAAATGCAAACAATTCGCAGGAATTTGGCAGTGAACGTGACAACAGCTGCGTATGGCGGATGTTGTTATTAGCAGGTCATTGGTACTCGTGGTCGCGAATCTCCTGAAGTTGCGCGCAAATTCGCATAAAAAAAGTTTCGACCATGATCGAGCGGAGTGAAATTAGCGACAGCTATGTATCGATATCATTCCGCGCTTTTGAATTATTTCCGTCTGTCGCCAAGAAAGTGTAACAAGTGTCTAACATGTGCTAACATGTTACACTTGCATTCAACCGAATAAACAAACTGTGTAATTTTTAGAGTAATATATCGCTCGTTTGCTACAACAACGGCATAATTCAAAGCTCAAAGTTTTTCAGAAAATGAGTTTAAATGTTTTGAATCATTAAAATTTTGTAATGTCATTTTTAAATGTAATTTTGGTATGATAACTGACTGTAGAGAAGTAAAAGTATCATTAGCTCTTCATTCAAATGCAATGGGTGCATCCAGTAGCGCAACCGTTCAGTTAGCGCTCATTGAGCACTGCGTTGTGATTGGAGTATACTTTTAGATTTATGGTAAAAATAGGAGAATGTTCCAATCATAACGAAGTGCTCAGTGAGCGTCATTGAAAGGTTGTAGTACTGAATGCACCCATTGAATTCTCATCTACTATAAAAATGTTTTGCAAACCGCTTAAAAATAACAATTTTTGAGTTACGTCGTTGTTGTAGCAAATGAGCGATATGTAGAGACGTAATAATAAAGGGGGAAAATATAAAACAAAAAATAAAATAATAGACAGATAGTGACACAGTATGAACAACAAACGGTGAAGCGATACAAAAATTTGCTATAACAGATATTCCTCAGTTTGACAATTATAATATGTAAAAGAATAATATATGTAAAAAAACTTCATTTTAAATAAATATGTCTATTCAGAGTCAGTTGCGGTACTATTGCGCCACTTTTGGTCTAAAAGGGAAAAGAACAAAACGATCGTAAGAGCAGACTTTGTATTTTCACTGATCAATCTCATAAAATAGTCACACACTTTCATGTATATATTTTTTAATCAGGCGCGCTTCTCTTTCTCTCTCTCTCTCACTCTTATTCTCAGCCTCTCTCATCTCTCGTATCAGAAAAAATACAAAATTATTTTCTGACCGGTAAAATAATGTAGATACAGATACGCGAACGAAATGTCGTATAGACACAAGAAAGAGAAAGTGAAGATAAATGAAGTATCCATATGCCTACTGCTGATTCCCGATCCAAACAATGGGTGGGAGCATGGTGGGAGTGAAGTCAAGAGAGTGAGTAAAAATATATTTCCCTCTTTCTTTTTCCTATTTTTCCCTTTTTTGTGCACATTTGTGCACATGCGCATATCGCTCAATGCTTCTATGCCGAGTGAGAGAACATGATATGTCTGCACTATAGTGTTGGCTTCACTTTTCAGACAGTATCAGCAGTATATATTTTATAGGTATATGGAAGTATCACACCATGAACGAGAAACCGAAGAAATAATTGCTCTTGTCCGTCCCCCGTTTCGCGACATAAAAGGAATAAATAAGAGGGCATAGAAGGTCAAATTTCCCTGAAGAATTTCGAAATCCCCGTATATAGACCTTCGAATACACCCAAGGTTGAGACCCCGGACGAATCGAATGAACTTCTCTAGAGGATCGCGTATCTGAAACACTTCGTGAATTTTAAACGGACGCTAAATCTGGAGCTGTATACAGGGTGTCTCGCGACAAACTTCGCATCCGGATTCTTTAAGCCCCGATCTACAATAAATGTAGTGACTCTGGTGAAAAAAATTCTTATAATATCCTTAGAATTCTAGAAAAGATGTAGACTTTCTCAGTACTTTTGAAAAGTGCTCTAATTCGTATAAAAAATCGGAGAAGTTTTCTAAAAAGTTATAAAATTATACAGAAATTCTGAAGAATTTTGTAAAAAATTTATGTAAAAATTCTGAAAAATTATATGAAGAACTCTAAGAAAAATTTTCGCCAGGGGAGCCATTAATCTTTTGCTCTAATTTCCGGTAGAAAACGTTTCCTGCGCTACCTGAAGCCCTAAACTTGGTTGGGATCTAACTCCTAAAGTTTAAGAATTACGATTTAAGGCAGCGTGGTAAACATTTCTTACCTGAAATTATATTTACTGCGGTTTATCATCAATCACAAACAGAACGGTTCTTTAGTTCTTTAGTTGAAGACTTCAGACATAAGACAATTAGGGCCTTAGCAGAAACGTGATCATTTTTTTTCGCCATCTCGTAATTTCCATAAATATGATGATAAATATAGATTGTGCGTTCCCCCATAGGTAGTAATTATACCCACATTAGAAAGAAATCACAATGTTTTACAGGTGTTATCTCATTGTCAGTTTATCTTAGGTCAATTATATGATCTAACTTCAGAGCCCAACTTCCCTCTTATTTTGGAGAGAGAGAATGTAGTAGACATAGTTAAAGCTTCCTTTCTCTTTCTAAATTGAGTATAATTGGGTACTAATCGAAATGCGCAAAGAACAAACTTTATGTTTGGGGTACTGAGTTAAAATCCAAGAAAAAAAGAAACTAATTAGGCCGATGCGCCTCAAGGCAACCGCAGAGTGAACCAAATCAATCAACACAAGTAGCATTGTTTTGAATCTCTCCTTGTTTACTCATCTATATTTTTAGTTTAACAAACAGATTTGAATTTTGATTTTATAATCTTATTCTACGATGTCCGGTATTCTCCTGGAAATAAAGTTTTCGAAAAATACGCTATTTTAATCAGAGTTGCGTATAAAAATATTTGGCTGGATCTCGGAGAACCAGCGTGCAATCTGTGTGTACTACGATCGCTTGTGATGCAAAAACTATACCTATGTTTCGGCAACTTTTAAGCGTCTGTAAAGAGAGAATTGACTCTAATTTGCACTAAATTACGCACGCATAAATTTAATGTACGTCGCGGAACACATCCTGGACAAGTTTAAGAAGAAATGAGGAGCGGTGCACACGTCGGTGTTCTCAAATATTCATGACTCTAAAGTTTGTATGTGCAACATGCTTCATACACACATCCGTGACACTTTGTATCGGCAGATGTGTGCGCGATACACAGAAAATCATTAGCATTAACAACAAACACTCTCGCGAACACGAAATTATCTCGCGGGCAGGCATACAATAAATTAGAAATCGATATTAACTTATCCTCGTTTCTAACGTCACGTGCACGCTCTACGTGATGCTACACCGAGTATATAACGAGTATAACGTTATATACTTGCCAAGTAAACCAATTTTTCTGTATCGTGTCGTAAAAAGCGAAAAATGTGAAGGAAAATCGAAATTTTGACTCGAATAATAGAATTCGTCGCGCACATTTTATATACTGTTCATGTATCACTTTATAAAATACATGATCTTTTTCTGTATTCTGCAATTTGTAAAAATTACGTAATTCCATTTGCGTACAATAAAAAAATTTGCGCATTCTCTGCGCGTAAGATATTTTAACTGAATACCTGCGGCATTACGATGTAGCAAATTGGTCTGCCCGGCAGATGAATATATAGCGAAACTACGTCTGTCCTTCTAGGGTGTCCTCGAAGTTACATGTCTGGACTCGCGATGAGACTTTAAATTTTTTCCACAAGAGTTTATCTTGCACGAGTCAGACGCGCTCTCCATTTATCCTACAATCATTCACGAGCTCGCAAACTATAAATAAATTAGAAGAAAGGTGAGGATTATATTTATATATCATCGACAGAGAGAAAAATTCGCTCGCTGCACGTATTCCTATAGATTCTTTCTTAGCGTTGAAAAAAATATAATGGAACGCGGATGTGCGGCCGCTTAAGAGTTTCACAAATCGAAGGGCGTTTCTCTGAGGAAGCTTACGGGCGATACCGTTCCAGATCGTTCTCGCTCGCGATTATTCTATAAAAAGAGGAAGGCATCGTCCTAAGGCAACGACGAGTGACTCGCGGGACCGAAGGATTCGACTTCGTTGCTCGGTTCTAACGCGATTTAGCTTGACTCTAATTCGGGAACTCAGAAAAGGTAAGAAAAGATAGCAGCGTTCAGCGCAGTCAAGTCACTTCGCGGTGTCTGCGACAATTCGATGTCCTCTGAAACTCTTCTTCGGCGTTCCTTCGCGATTCACGAAACTCCCTTTCTAGTCGATCCTTGTTCCTTTACGACCCACGAAATTCTCTCTCTCTCTCTCTCTCTCTCTCTCTCTCTCTCTCTCTCTCTCTCTCTCATTCGCTGACTCTTGTCGAGTCGTATCCATGTCAGGTTCCACGTTCGACTATACGACACTTCTTCAGCGTTCCGTTTTTACTTTGCGTTCTCCGTCGGTGGCGGCGGCAGCGGAATTGCCTGCTCAGACACCGGCTGCTGTTGCTGCTCCTTCTTCTTCGTCTTCTTTACCTTCTTCTGCAGCCTCGGCGATTCTGTTGAACTCCTCTGTCCGTCGTTCACTTCCGTCTTTCCCTCCGTCGCTTCCTTTGCTTGCTGTTTTGACGTCGCGTATTTGTTTTCCATCGTCGTTTGCGACACGTCGCCATCCTTTTGTTGTGCTCCATCCTGTCCATCACTCGGCTTTGATTTCTTGGTTATTTCGTCCGCGCATTTTATCACTTCGTCTGTCAACGTTGGTGCGACAGGCTGTTTTGTATCTTCCGCTGCTACATTCTCTGTTTTCTGTTCAGTATCCTGCTGGTTGGCTGGAACAGCGCTTTGATTCGCAGATTTGACAGCCATTGCTGCACTTTCACTTTCCGAGAATTCCGCTTTTGTCTGCAAGAAGAAAAAAAGATGCTGAATAATAATAATAATAAAATAATTCATTATAAATATTATATATATAATAAATTGTAAGACGACTTGACTGGCCATAGATGGTATATTATATTTATTACTACGTATCAACCATACGGATTGTGGTCCTCTACGAGTATTAAATTTAATAATAATAAATGCTAAAGCATCTATTAGATTCTCCCGCCTCCCCCCAACACCCTCCCATCACGAAAACTGTTAGAAAATTTGTTGCGAAAAATATTACCTCAGCCAGGATTTGAACCTGGACCTCCCTATACTCCGTGCGGGCGTCGCAGTCAGTATAAATATTATAATTGTAAAAGCAAAATAATATGTTCAAAACAAAGAAGATAGAATGTAATTTGAAAAATAAAATTAATTAGTAGAATAAAATTTTCTATACAGTTGACAATGAAGTATGCGTTTTAACAGCACCCTACTAAAATTCGCAATTTCTCACCTTTGTCGGCGACGATGGCGCCGGCGGAAGCGGTATCGGTTCGTTATTCAGTTTTTCTTGTTTCACGTCTATCTCCATGGATTCAGAGACTTGCGAGATCTCCTCTGCCTGTTGATCTCTCTCAGCGCACTGTTGGACCTCCTTATGCACGGTGGGTTGTTGCTGGTTGGCGAGTGGTGTCTTCGTCTCCAGCAGACTGATAGTGTCTTGTATGGTCTTAATGGCGTTTTTACGCGCCTGCCGCACGTTCTCCCGGCCCTCCGTCTCTATGTCGTCCAGTTTGATTAATTCGCGCGTCAGCATCTCGTCCAGGTACATGTACTCTTGCCGGGTGCCGCCGATGTAACGTCGTACTTGCTCAGCCAGATCGTCCACTTCCTTTTGTACCTGAGCAACTTTCTCCAGAGGATCCTTTGGCACCGGAGGCTTTGGTTTCGGCGTTTCTTGTTGTTGCTGCTCCTGCTGTTGCTGCTGTTCCTGATGATACTGAGGTTGTTGAAACTGTTGTTGATGTTGCTCATGATGATGCTGAGGTTGCTGTTGGTGATGATACTGGGGCTGCTGATATTGCTGATGATGCTGAGGTTGTTCCTGAGGCTGTTGCTGAGACTCTTGATAATAGTGTTGTGGTTGTTGGTGTTGCTGCTCAAACTGGTTTCGTCGCATCGGCTGTTCAAAACCTGCCGGTTTGTAAAACGCATCCTGGAAGTGCGATGGTGGCCACTGCTGCCGACTGAAGCGTTCATTGAAGTGTGAGGGTCTGTGGAAGTGATGCGCTGGTGGCGATGATCTGTCGAAGTGGTGGGACGGTGGCGACGATTGTCGCTGGAAGGACGGCGCATCGTCGGTTGCGACCTTCGGCATCACCGGCACATCGCGACCCTCCACAAAGATGGGGATGTGTCGAACATTACTGGCTGGTTTACTAGGCGACTGGGCGCGTTGCTGTTGTTGATTGTGCTGCGGCATGATATCTACTCGGGATACGAATCTCTGACCTTGACCAGATTGCGGAAGTTGCTGATCTTGGCCTTGTGGTTGTGACTGTTGCTGCTGCCAGCTCTCCGGCGGTGCCGACATCGAGCGCTGACCGCGCTCACCTTTCTCTGGACTTATCTCCATGCCGCGGCTCCGCTGCTGCTGGCCTATGTCCACCGTGTTGCGTAGACCGTAATGCGGTATCGCAGACGATGACGTCAAGTCGTGCTCGCCGCTGCGTGAGCTGACGGCACTCGCGCCGCTCGCAGCGCTGCTACCACTTGCCTGGCTACGCGCGTCCTCGTCCACCTGATGCTGCGGACCTTGTTGCTGCTGATCCTCGTTGTTGCTACCACCGGAGCCGCGGCGCCGGCGGCGGCGGTCGCGCAGCAGGGAGTCGCCGAACGGCCAAGGCGGACCGCGCAGGTGCTCAGCGAACTCGGGGTGGCGTGCCGCAAGGTCGTCCAGGTGCGCGCGAATACCGTTGCCGCGCGGATGATCGAAAACGTCGGCGTCGTCGTCGAACGGGAAACCCTACGGAGACAGACATAAATTTGATAAAGTCAATGCCGATCTTCAATTATTCATACAGTGACAACTAGATAATTCGTGATCACATTGTGTGTGACCTAGAACCGTCTGACAGGTGTTTGACATGTGCGAAAGATAAAACATAAGGTTAAAGGATAAAAAACAATTTATGCAATATTGAATTAATCGATAAAAATATGGATCCCTTCCACCAACAATCGTGAACGAATATCTAAATACAAAGCAATGTTTAATCTGAAAGTGGAAGACATTAAAGACGTTCACATCGAGCATCATATATTGTAGCGAATTCGCTTGTGAATCGCTGATGCATACTAAAGGTTATTATATAGAAAGTTATTTTTTGATGAGAATATAATATAAACATTTTTACCGATAAGATACTCATTAATATTATCACATTTTTAGCGGAATGTATATTAAATATTTTATCAGTTTCTTATATTACGCTTTTATATTTATAGCGAATTCAATCAGTCGCACTGGATGATTAATACACATTAAGGGCTGTTACATATGAACATATCTAAATGTAATGGTATAATATAATCAGTTTAATGATGAAAGAATCATTATTGCGTATTCTGCTAAATAACGTGATAATATCATTATTGACTATTTATATAATCGTTTAAAATATTTCTGTTTTTACGTTTAAATAACTTCATATATAATGGCTTTTAGTATGCGTTAGTACTAATCCAGTACAGTGCGAGTGATCGAATTCACTATTAGATAGCTTCATGTCTAGCAATCTTTATAGCGAATGAACAGAGTCAGTGCATGTCCGCCGAATTCGCTATTAGCGAATCGGTTGCCTGCGCAACTTCGCAGCGGTGCACGTGAAGGCCGCTATACATGAAGTTATCTGAACGCGAGCCTTTAGCGTGCACCTTCAATGCGGAGCAGTGCGGATACCAAGTTCGATGTATCCCTTAACTTACGCCAGGTTCATACTCGCTAAAGAATTAAAGATGACTTCCGATTAACTTAATCGGCAATTAACTTATCAAGTACCTGTACTACTTTGTCAATGTGGATAAAATAATTTAATTTTTTGTTGTTTAATACATGGAAAGAAAGATTAAATTAAAGACAACGAATTATACGTATAATTAAAACTTTTGTAAGCAATTCTGCTAGTTGAACTAATCAAGTTAATTTGAATTTCGATAAAGTCACCCTAATAGCGTCAACTGTGCGTGACATTCAATCGTATCGATTTCGATCCGACGAACGCGAGCAAGGGCGCTGAAGGGGAAATTCGCGTAATCGGGCACGAGGTGACGAATCCTCCTTCTCCTCTTTCTCCTCCACCTCCTCTTCCTGTGGCGAATCGAGGTCGCGTCGTTGTTCCACTTAGCGCGACCGGCGGACGCGCGTAATAAGAAAACCGTATGTACACGGGACACATGTGAGAGAGAAAGAAAGAGAAAATGAGAGAAAAATGACGGTACAAGGGACAGAGAGAGAGAGAGACACAGAGAGAATGCGAGAGCGAGAACCGGGAGAACCGCTTATATACGCGCACCTACGCCCGATAATCGGGATTTTCCTATTTTCAGCCCGGCTGGCCCTGGCCAGCACGCCACCATCGCATTAACTTTTCGCCTGTCAACGGCGAAAATGACACGCAACAGGATAATATCATGCTCGAATATTGATTCTTTTTTTTCAATGATATTAGAATGCCTGCAATCCAAATATGGATTTTTGATGCACTTAGGACCGATTGTGTTCCAACTTCTTGGAAAGCTGACTAACAGTTAAATCATATGTTTATCTTTGACTAATTTGAAGGAGAAACAAAGAGAGACATATGATTTAACTATTAGTTAGCTTACCAAGAAATTGGAACAACCGGCCCTTAATCTTGCATCGCTTGCTTTTATATAGGGGTGCCTTCGCCATTTCCTATTGTAAATTTATTTTAAATCTCGAGGAAAAGGGAAATTCATTTTCCCTTCTTCCTTTTCCTTCTCTACTTTTTCAAAGGTTTCTTTTATTTCCACCGGATGATATCATACGGGGAAACGGTCTCGCTCGGTCTCGTTTCTTCTCAGTTCTTGGTCTCCGTCTTCGTTGGAGCACGCGCAAATACGCCCACGCATGCACGCGAACCATCCGTCGCGTTCCAGAACGCGAACGCCGAGGAGAAAACGTTATTGGGAGGTGTACGAGCGCGGCAAAGGAGAGAGTCAACCGTATGAAGTAATCCCCCTCCTCCTCGTCCCCCTCAGTGTATATCGCGATCTCGCCTAATCGTATGGCCGGTATCGAGCGTAGGAAGATATCTGATAATGTGACCGGCGTGACGTCACGCCGCACCTTTTGACGTAACGTTGTGTCGTTCGTTAAGCCCGTATCAGACTATGCATTAGAGACCGAGGATTGTGCGAATTGGAGATTAAGGATCGCGAATTGGATATTAGGATTCGACCAATCAGGATAAAGCGGGCTAAGATTGAAGTTATCTGATTGGTCGAATTTAAATCTTCAATTCGCAATCCTCAATTTCCAATTCGCTATCCTCAATCTCCGATGCGTTAGTCTAATACGGGCTTTAGTAGTATCGACTACGATAATAACGGCGGTGTTCCGAGGCGTCTAAATGGGATTCGTGACATCACGAGTCACGACTGCTACGTTTGACAGTCACGCATCGCGATCATTCGCGATAATTCGATGCTGCATCGATACGAACGTCGGTTTTTTTCTTTTTAATCATGTTTGTTTCGAGAATTTATAACGTTTCATATCGTATCGAGATATCAATTAACAAGATAGGATTTTTGCGATAATCATAATGGAAATCCGAAATTTCTCGACAAACGTCGTGATTCGACGATAACATCTCGAATTTTTATTCTTTCTCTTTTTTTTATGCGAACGGCGCATTCTATCGCGACGCGCCGTTCGAATAATGCGACGCGAAAAATACGGCGCGAATGCTATTTCTGATTTCCACGCGATCTCGAAACGCGGAATGCGAGGAGCAGCGGCGAGTGGATAGAGAGAGAGAGAGAGAGAGAGGGGGGGGAACCATATATCGGCAGGGAGGAGAACGTTAGAGCGCGCAGAACGTATGGAAATATCTCGACGTGCGCTGCCGATTCCATTAAGGTCTGGATCGTGTCTTCTCGGAAACGTGGAACCAGGGAAGAAGAGGTCCACTACTATGCCTGTGTCGTTTGCGATCGGAACTTAAGCGGCGATGTTGGAGTAATCGATGACGCACATTCGCTCGCGAAAACATTGTCATCGACAATTCGAGACGTAATTGTTTACGAACGGAGTTTACCTGGCAAGGAGAATCTTAAAGCTTCAACTTTCGAGAAGCTCGCGGGAGTGCGGAACAGGAGCGACTGTGCGCAGAGAGATCCCTCGTCTCGCGAGAAAAAAATTACGCCAAAAAAAAGGGAAAAAGAAAAAAAACAGAGGTGGATAACGTCACTTACGGGGAACAAGCAGCGGTCCAGATCGATCTCTCGTCCGAATTTGGATGCTGCGTCCACGATGACAGGCGAGTCCATTTTCTGGACCCGTTCGAGCCCGCGTCCGTTTTTGGATACCTGACACGCACTCTCTCTCTCGCTTGCACCAACGGTTCTAGATCTTTCCTTCCTTCCTTCTTTCTTTCTTTTCCCTTTCCTTCTCCGGGTTATATATTTCACACAGAATCTTTTTTTAGCGGCTCTCGAAGCGCGATTCGAAGGCGTCGAGAAAAGGCTGTCGCGAGATTTTTCTCGAAATCTCCACGATACCTCCTCGCGTTCTCTCTCGCTCTCGCTCTCTCTCTCTCTCTCTCTCTCTCTCGCTCACTCTCACACGCTCTCGATATATGTATATATATCTCTTGCTCTCTCACTCTACTCGCTCGCTCGCAATAGCTGACACTCACACGTCGTGCTTCTCTCTCGGCTTTTCCTCGTCTCCTCCTCGCGCCTCTTCTGCCACCGCCGCGATTACATAAGACGACCGTCGACTACACTCGGGTACGTCTGTTTCTCACTCGTCTCGCCGGCTGTACTTTTTCAAGGACGTTCTCCGAGTCGTACAAAAGAGAGAGAAAAAAAACGTGCGCACGTGCGTTCCACCGTGATTGCGCGCGTGATCCACCACGAACGCGGTTGACAACGAGACTGACAGCGCGCGGGCTACGGGCGACAACTTAAATGCGCGATTACGTGTGGGCCGTGGGCGACCACGTGACCGGCGGCGGCGCGGCGTCGGCGGCGAGCGCAGGCGGAGGCGGCTGAGCAAGCGCGAGAACTCGCTAGAATCTTCTCGCGGTTAACCTCTCGATCGAGAAAACGCGGAAGCGTCTACGTTACGTCACGTTGCATATCTCATTCCGTTTTGTTCGATTTGCTTTTAAAATATTGAGAGAGAAACGGTTATATTTCTGCTTTCTTTTCGCAGATTGACATAAATAAAG
>NJRQ01000819.1:53416-66859 GCA_003063805.1 Aphaenogaster ashmeadi
GTGCACAAGAATGCAGCGCAAGCAAACCCGCAATATACGGACGCAAACGACTCTAAACGGAAGTATCGCAGAATACTACGCACGCGTAAACGGTAGAAAATTATAGTATATTAGTCATCGCGTAAACGCATAACCCCGCCGCGTAAACATAGTAATAGTCGGTTTCTTATATTTAAGATAGTCTTTTAAGTACAATCTTAAAATGTCGTAAACTAATCACAGAACCGTATTAGCGTCTTAAGACATTACTTAGGCCAGTATTCATAGTCCGTTCTTATTTTAAAACCGTCTTAAGTAATGTCTAAGACGCTAATACGTATTAGAATCGTACGATTCTGTGATTGGTTTATGATATCTTAAGATTGTACTTGAAACGATCTTAAATATAAGAATTGACTATAAATACCGGCCCTAAGATGGTCTTAAGCCGGTACCCAAGTAGAATAGACACCTTTGACATCATTTTGAAGTCATGACGACGTCAAAATGATGCCAAAGGCGTCATTTTAGCATCATTTTGACGTCATCATGACTTTCGTGTTCTACTTGAGTATTCATAGTCCGTTCTTATTTTAAGATCGTCTTAAGCGGTGTCTACAATGAGATTTAAGTCGTAAGACTTAAGTATATCGACCAATCACACTCGAGCATTCTAAAAGTAAAACCGCAATTTTGATTGTGATTGGTCGATTTCTTAAGTCTTGCGACTTAAAATCTCATTGTAGACACCGCTTTAAGTATGTCTTAAGACGCTAATACGGCTCTGTGGTTGGTTTATGACATCTTAAGATTGTACTTAAGACGATCTTAAATATAAGAACCGATAATGAATACCGGTCTAGACTGCGTTCAAAAACCTTACTTGACGGATTGAGTAGCGTTTTTTAACCAATCATAATAAAGAAATTTTTGCTCTTTTTGTCCTGATTGGTCAATTAAATGCTACTCAACCCGTCGAGTAGAATTTTTGAATGCATCCCTAAAAGCCATTATTATACACATAAAATTCCGTAAGGACGTAAAATGTAAACGTAAGAAAATCGAACAATCCCAATCGAGTATTGTGTTGTAACCCCACCACTCGATTGGGATTGGTCGATTTTCTTACGCTTACGTTCTTACGGAATTTTATGTATGATGGCCTTTAATACCTTTTCATTTGAAGTTAGCTGCGTTCTGGACAGACGCACTCTAGGGCTGCGATCCGCTTCACGCTCACAGCGCTATCAATCTATAGTTTACGTTACGTATCTATAGATTTGAGCGTTGTGAGCATAAATCGGACCGCAGCCCAGGGAGCGCACTGTCGGCGCTATTGCGTCATTCTATTTTTATCGTTTATTAGATGTAAAACAAGGATCATAGAATGATGCAATAGCATTGATAGCGCGCTCCCTGAACGCGCCTTAGATAGCACAAATGATTGTTATGGATTCAAAAAGGTTTCACCTTTCTAAATCCTTTATGAATTAGCGTAATCTGTTCAAAATAAACTCAAAAAGTCCATTTCCGGTAATATTCTTATAGAATATACAAAATTCTTTTTCTATCTGAAAAAGGGCTCAGAATTGGTGACATAAAAATGAATTCTTTTTGAACCCTTAAGAGTGTTTTTAGAACAGAAATGGGATGAAAAAAGAATTCATTTTTCATAAATCGGGAATTTAAAAAGAATTCTTTTTGGAGTCTCTTGCTATCTGGGATTGCATCTAGATATTCATAGAAAGATATTCTGGATATTCTAGAATAGATATAGATATTCTCTAAATATTCTAGAATAAATATAGATTTTCTAGATATTCTATTCTAGATATTTCTAGATGCATCCGCCCAGAGTGCAACTAACTTCAAGTGGAAATGCATTAATGTCACCTTCTGTACTTATTCGTTGAAGCGCATGTAAATTTTCTTTGGCTTCCTGTTTTATTATGTTAACGATATACAAAATGTCAATGCCACTAAAAGCATATGCCATTACATACATAGTAGAATTTACTTAGAATAAAAACAAGAGCATTACAGTCTCTTGTTGCTTGCTATTCAAAGAAATAAGAAAAAAAAAAATATATATGGAAGAAAAATGCTAGAATACAAAACAAAGAATATACATAAGAAAAATAGAAGTGTAACAAGTGTTCGATTTGTAAGATTTCTTCTAATTAAGAAACTACTTTATAGAAATTAAAAATAAGTTTCTGGCACTCGATTTTAACCATTTCAAGAACGTATTTAAATATATACATTAACTTGCGTTCATATATGCAATATTTAACAATTATACAATCAACATGTCTCCCAATGTAAAGAGGGAATGCATGTTACACACTGCTTAACACACTATTGGCCGGCAATATTTTGCGCAGACTACAGCTGATGAAATATAGGAGTTTCGGAAATAGATGTATCAGTTTACGAAATGAACGACTGTAGACTGAATATAAGGGATAATTGACAATGTCTGTGCATTCAGTAGTAGTAGTGGTAGTAGTAGAAGTGAGTGGGACTAAATTAGTCCCTAAACGTCACCTGGATCTAAAGAGTTCCTCTGTGACTCCCGCTAGTTCTAAAAATTGCAAGATTTTAATTTTAAATATGTGGAGTGAGGGCCGGATTTGAACCCGCTCTCCGCCGAACACTAGTCGATCACTGCTCGTACTGAGCCACGCGTCACCCCGTCTGTGCATTTAAGTACATAAAATTTTTTGTGATGAATTCTTCTTTAAAAGACTAGTCGTTTAACGCTAGTCTTCACAAAATATAATTTTAAACGACCGGCCATTAATGTGTTAAGACACGCGTGAAGCGATATTGCCACAAGTTCAGTAGCAGTCCATTGAATTGACGTCATTCTGCTTGTACATCGTCAGTATGTCGTCTAGAATTGACTCGAAGCTACTGGTGTATGTTTTTAGCCAACGATTCTTCTCTTCGATGTAGGCGTCAATGTCGCAGTTGAAGATCGAGTGGAGGAAATCTTGGCGCGTCACGGATGAGATGTAACGGAGTGTCTTCTTTTCATCTTTTTCCTCCTCTTCTATCGTCATCTCGGTGTCCATGTTCATGGAGTTTTTGTAGATGGTTGCAAGCAGATTGGCATCGTTTGCGTCTACGATTTCCTCGATAACGTGTGAAGCATTTCGCGTTTTCTCGCCGCAGATAGACAAGGGAATGGGCGGTGTTTCCTTAACATAGACGGTGTCTATCGTCGAATTGTTTTCCACCGGCGACAGCGGTTCGTCCAGTTTGTACTTGAGCAGGCAGGTTTTCAGCTTGCCGATTATCGCGGCGGACGCTTTGCAGACCTCGAAGTCGCTGTCGTCCTTCAGGGTAACCAAAAGTACCTAAAAGTTTAAAAAAGAAAAAATGAACCAAACTATCAATATTAATTAATTACTTTACAAAATAAATATTCATTAATAATTTATAAATTATAACAAGCAATAAAACTTTCCTTCGCCAGTGAAAAATTAACAAGAAAATATATTAGATGTAGTCGACACAACTGGCCAAAATTTATTTGAAAAATTCACAACATTTCGACCATTGATTCTGGTCCTCTTCAGGTGTTAATAAATTATAATAAATAG
Source organism: Aphaenogaster ashmeadi (assembly GCA_003063805.1). Lineage (NCBI taxonomy): Eukaryota > Metazoa > Arthropoda > Insecta > Hymenoptera > Formicidae > Aphaenogaster > Aphaenogaster ashmeadi. The sequence continues at coordinate 57,004 of NJRQ01000819.1, forward strand.
ATTAAGACGAACATTCTATGGATGTGGCGTAGTCGCAATGGTCGAAACGTTGTGAATTTTTCAAATAAATTTTGGCCAGTTGTGTCGACTATATCTAATATATTTTCTTGTTTATAAATTATATTTACTTATTTATTCATTCAATTGCTTATAGACTGATAGATTTAAAGATGTAAAGATTGTAACTCAACACATCAAAGTTCTAATTAACTTACACCTAGGCAACTTTGCCTCGCCAGCTCGTCCAATGCCTTATTGAGCCTTCGCTTAATTTCGTTTTCGTTCAATGCCACGATCTTCCTATGCTCCTTGGAAAACGTCACATTCGGGAACGAGTCGTCGAGCATTCCCTGATCCGTCAAGTGCGACTTGACGAAGTGGTCCCAGAAGGATAATGCGTTCGTCTTTACCTCCCAATGCAGATCAAACACAGCTGCCATGCACATCGCCCGCAACATCGAATCGATGATCTCTTTCCTGTGAATTGTACAACACTAATTATTGTACAAAGTTTATCAGATATAAATACAGATTTAAAAACTGTACATACGACCACTTCTGATGAACGTATAACTCCTTGATTAGATTCACAGCCTCTCTCCTCACTATTGCCTCGCTCTCGTTCTTAAGTAGATAAACCGCTGTTTCCTGTAAAAATCAATTAATTCATATAACTCATCTTCTTTAACGATATTCGAAAGGTGAATAAGGAAGAAATAAATATACGTACGGTTAAATCTACTTGCGACAGTTGCCGCTCCCATAGCTTGTTGATGCGTACCATAGTCGCGATAAACGTTAACGCTGACGCTCGAACATAACTCTCGCCATCTGTTTTAATGATCTCGACCGCCACTTTCGGAAACTGGTTGACCAACAAAAACTCTTGGAACGCCGGATACTCTGCGAAAAGATTCCGTATTTCTCATTTATATATTTTTTATTATGCGTTAATTTTATATATGCTATTCTAGCTGGATTAGTTGAAAAAGGTAACTGTGAAACTCGTAGAAGTTACATATAATTTCAATATTCTAATTTCTTACTGTCTTCGGAAATAGTCGCGATAGTGTTGAGAACCTCGAGAACACTGTCTCTTACTTCCCAGTTGGGGTCGTGTAATCTTTTAAAGAGTGTAGGTCCAATCTCGTTCATATGGCTGTCCGAATCCACGAGTAATGCCAAATTAGGCGGCATAAAGTTATGGATGGCGATCTTGCACAATTTCAATGCCTTCACACAGATCTAAATAGAAATCAAAATTCAGATCATCGTTCTCCAACTCCTATTCCAAGTAAAGACTATTACGACTGAATTTTTCTCGTATAAACAATTAATTCATATCTGATTTAAGCAATCGATCTTTTACCATTGGTAGTATCCCGGAATGATTGAGAATCTCTTGCGCGAGCGATAACACACATATTGTTTCCACGCACTCTTGCCATTTCAATTTGAATTTTTCTGTCATGACAGCCAAGCCATCGAGCAGCGACGCCAGTAAAATAGGATAGTCGACTATAGGATCACCATCCAATATCGATTTATATAGAAACTTTCGCGGTGGAGGAGAGGTGCTGTTTATGTCTGATGAAGCGCAATTCCTCGTTTGCCCACACCCCCACATGTCCGGCATGTAGCTTTTCAAGACGTGGCATAAAGCTTGGAAAGTGATCACAGCTACATCCTGGAAAGAAGGCACAATTACAATAACAAAAATAAAAAGATAATTCTCTAAATAAAAAACAAAAACAAAAGTTAATAAAAATTGATTTAATTTAATAAATCGTATATACTCACTCTGTCCATTATGTCTGATATTTCAAGAAGTAGATCGATAGAAACTTTACAAATTTGCTCCATTGGAAGATTCCCCTTCCGTATGATGTCCCTCATGTTGTAAGCTAATCTTTGTACAGTGGTACACGTTACGTCGAAAATTTTACTAACGAACATATCGAAGAGATCGTGATTTAAATGATTCTTCTTTATACACACGCACAGTGGTATCACCTGTCAACGAATTAAAATCATATTGCTTTTAATATTACTACCTAATCACACACACGTACACGTACACGCACACGCACACGCACACACACACACACACACATGCATATTGAATGCATGAGCTGCGACCGACTTACCATTAAGGCAATAGCTTGATGTTCAAATTTGTGCTGCTCCGGCAGAACAAATTCACGTAACGCAAGCAACTTTTTCCAGTATGTCATAGAGAACTTGTTATTCCTCACTAGCTCTATAATATCCTTCTTCGACAACAGCATCATAGAAATATAGCACAGACCGTAGCAGAACTTGTGCCACGCGTCGATGTCGATCATTGTGGTGTGCTCCTTAATTCCTTGCTTCAGTTTCAAAAACAACAACAATAGTAATAGCTTGTGCACATGTTGGAGGAATCTAGTGCTGATACAGGCTTCGAACAATGCCTTCACTCGCATCTCGAGATCTATGAGTCTCTCGATCAACTCGGGAATACTGTTGTCCAGACTCGCGAACAGAGTGTTCTCCAGAATGCTAGTCAGTAGATCCAACGTGGAGCACAATAATTTATTCTGCTCCAAATACGTCTCCTCTAAAGCCTGGTGCATCTGTACATCCAGAATATTGCTCATCAAGGGAGCCGCGACTGCCAGGATGATCTCTTTGCATGTCTCGACGTTCTTTTGTTCATGCAACAGTAAGGTCCATAAGAATTTCTGGCTCTCCCTGGTAACGTACATCGTTTGATTCCAATGTGCGTATTTCACAACATCCTTCCATACACCTATCGCATTTAGGAAGAGAGTAGTATAATTTGCGCGCAGCTATATCTTGTAAACTAATATATAAATCTTAATGTGCTCTAAAATCATTTTACATTCATTTACTTATGTATAATTCACAAAAATATATACGTTCTAAAAAGTAACGCTTCAAATCTTTTGCTTCCCACACACACACACACACACACACACACGCACACACGCACACACACACATACACACACAACACAATTCTAAATAGATATTAAGTCAGAGTTGGGCGTTTACACATAAAATATAGTAGTCTACATCTACGTGTAAATAATGTAAACTATGTTTAATGTGTAAACATTAAATCTATGTAAACACTCTATGTAAACACTCAGTAATTTACGGATTATTAAACATCAGAGATTTGCATTTCGTTTGCAATTTCAATTTCTTAGTTGCAATTACTATTAAATATCTTCATAATTAATACCACAGTTAAATACATTTATTATTTTATAATTTGACTGCTCTTCCTTTGCATTATGCTATCTAAAGTTAGATTACATTGTTTATATTATCTACATGAAAGAAGACCGTATAAACATCACGTAAATAATATGCAAATGATCCATGTAAATGTAATTTTGAAATCTATGACACAACCCTGCATTAATATTACAATTTTGCCTTACCAGACTGTATTATCCACTGTCTGCCACTTCGATGAACAATCAAGTCCGACAGCATTGTGGTATATGCCATTTTAATGGACGCAGGCAAATCATCTCTGTGCAATTGCAAAATTTTGTAGAGTCGATTGTACACATCTTGACACTGCCAGTAGTGATAACGTAGTTCATGGCGCGAGATAATCCCTACTAGTTTCAGCGTGAACGTGATCACAGGCTGCGAAGCCTTCTGTCCAGACTCCCATATCGCTAAAGCCTTTGGTATCCATTTCTGAAAGACTTCGCAGTATTCGTAGTCGACTGTAGCACCTGCAAAATTCAGAAAGTAGAATATATATCGGAGCAACGAGGCAAGAAAGCCAAGCCACATCTCTTCCTTACATTCTTTCGTGTTCTCCGCAATGTGGGTGAGCAAATGATCTAAATAAGTTGTCGAGACGACGTTGTAATCCGGCAGTAGAAACAAGTCTAAGACCTTCGCCAATACCTCCTCGGTCCTCTTTCTGTGTGAATTCATTGCGATGCGACGTTGTGATTTCTACGACCGGCAATCTGCCTCATAGGCCCTATCTCGATCGTGTACAAACGAGCAGCGAGAAATCAACGATATGCAATGGAAATGGGGCAAATTTTATTACTTTACGTTCTGCAAATAATGATTGATACTTATTGATAAGATGGAAAATTTGCGCGAAACTGATAAGCCTCCATTTTGGGGAAAATCAAGAGAAACTCGGAAAATATATTACTCACGACATTTTCCAACGTGGTAATAAGCGTCCTCAACGTTTTAAAAGACGTAACGATCGACCGGAGACATTTTTTGACACATTGTGAAACCGTCCGATCCTTAGCACGTGCACCAATGAGACACTATCCAAAAATAGGTTCATTTCCGCGCTAATCACCGAAATATTGTCGATAATGTAGATCCCACCCGGATCCTTAGTTGAGACGCAAACCTCAACTCGCGGTACGTCAGATTTCTGCATTACCGACAATTCGCCGAACAGCACGATTTTACAATTACTCTTATAAACATCATACCTACACAATTATATTTCATATTGCATAATTCGAGGAGTGTGGCTTGCAAAGAGGTAGACGATGTGTAATAGCAAAAACGTGACTGTATTTCATAAAAGCTTGAGTAAAATACATACTATGTAGCTGTGAAGCATATCTGCGTAATTACAATTATCCATATAAGAATCTTTTACGTTATAATAAAATTCAATACCATATACGACCATTTATGTATTTATACCGAACGATGTATATATTCCTTTTATATGCATAAACATCGTTCGATACAACATAATAAACAACGCTTTGACCTGATTTTCGTATATCGTTTATGTATAATACACCTGTTATAAACAAGGGTTCTCAGGGTACGTAACGTCAGTCACCTTGTATTACGAGGTCGGAGGAAAAAAAAAGCTGCGCGAGGAAATCACTCTGCCTGGATGTAGATTTGAATAAATCTTATTTAAACGACGATCAAGATCTCGTACGTTTCTCCCACGCACGATTCCTCCGCTTCTCATAATTCACGGTAACCAGCGCACAGGGGGATAGCAAGAATCTTATAATAAATGAAAAACAGACGATCCTTCAGCATCGACCTCTAACAATATTTCTCGAAATCTCAAGATCTAAGCTCTTCCAGATTCCACAGCCTGGAAAGAAGAGATTTCCTCGAGACTTCGAAAGTAGGCATCGAGAGATATCAAAGCCTTGAAAAGAAAAAAAAAGAAGGATCTAAATTTCTAAATTTTACAACTAGAGATATCGAAGTTTCAAAAATAAGATTTCAAGCTTCCGAGATTCGAGAAATTCGATTTCCCGAACGCTCTCCTAGAACAACGACTTCAAAGTCTTCGATGTAACATAACAGACAACGTCTCGGATTAACGCATTTGTGTATCGTATTAAAAAAAAACAATTTATTAGGAAATCTAAACTCTTGAATGCAATATTTGTCTCTCACGCGCCACGCTTGATATTACGAGATCCCGAAAGGCCTCCCGCGCCTCCAACGTATCAAAATTTCCAAATTCCAACGTACCGCAAAATATCCGAAGACTAAGGGATTCAAGATTGAGTAATAAAAGTTCTTGAGGCGACGTGTTTCCTACATATGTTAGCGATCCAAGATTTCAAAATCCAAATATTCCAAGAGCAAAAACTCCAAAGACGTCCGAGGTTAAGAAAGGCGAAGCTAGTGATTTAAAAACACGAAAATTCTTTAGATCCTTTTTATACATGCATCTCTAGATTTCTTAAATTAGTAAGATCCTAAAAATATTCTGTGAACACTTACATTTTTATGAGTTTACATTGATCATTAAACAAAAATATTTACTTTAAATATTATATATATATATATATATATATATATATATATATATATGTGTGTGTGTATATATATATATTTATAGACACTTAGATATACTTAAGCGTTTAGAGTGTACACTCTTTTTAGATTCGCAAGTTTGTTTTAGATTCTCAGATCGTTGGACTGTTGAATCCTTGGAACTTTAGGGCCTTAAATTGTTACATTCTCTCTCACGATTCATAATTATCGAATTCCAAGTTTCTTAGATACCACGTTACTTAGTCTCCGCGATCGCTGCGATCTCCCCGGAGTCTGACTCTACCTCTGATTGCGTGTTTTAAGATCAGACAATTCCTTCAAAGGAACTAATGAAACCTTTTCTCTAGAGTTATGCTTCCGCCTCTACTAGTACTGCGTGCGCTAAGTGATTACTCAGGCTCAAAGCTAAACAAATGCATACCTGTTAAATCGTGTGAACACCGCGATACTACACCCTAGTTACTTTCGTTTACGTTCTTAAACGCACAATAAGATTACAATAATATCGCAAATATGCCGTGTAGATGTCCATCCAGCGTTCGCGTTCAACATTTATACTATGGTTACTTGGAACATGGAAGCAACATGTCAATATTTCTTTTTTTTCCCATTTTCTTATAGAACACTCAAACGATATTAATTGCGTAGTACGATAAGGAGCTCGGTCTAAATGAGGCATCATATGAGAGGAATCATAGAAGGAGCGGTGTATCGAAAAAGACCCCGCGATTGAAAGGCGAGATGCTTTTGCGAGATGCTTGTTTAATTCTATATCTGCCCATTCAGATCGAAATAATTAAGTCCTGTGTCTCTCCCTCTTTCTTTTTTTCTCTCTCTTTCTTAGTCGTAGCCCGTGTGTTACACGTTAGAGCTGAAGTAGTAGTTAACAAACGAAAACATTCGAGAAGAAAAAGCGCCAACGGTGGTGTCTCGAACCGAAGTGCGGACGACTTCCCCGCGTATCTCTTAGTTGGAACGCACCGTTTAGAAAAGTACCTTGCGCGCGACTATATAAAAGGGGTTTCTGTGGAGAGCCCTCTCCTCAACTTGGCGACTTATGTTTTCGCGATGTCCATCGGTGATCCTGGATGGGGCACAGCGACGGGATTCGCCGTAGGATTGGGAACGATGGTCGGCGGTCCTCCGGGACTCACGATAGTGGGCGGAATCGCCGGCTTGACAAAACGATCCGAGGTGCGTCTGCTGGATGGTGCCACAATGTGTCCCTGTTTCAGCAAATAGTCGCGAACACAAATAAGTATAAAACAATCGTTCCCCAGAAATACAAAAAAAAATGTTTTCTCGCAATTATCGACATAATTGTCGAGCAATGCTAGATACTAATTAAAAGAAAGTTGTCTTAGGGTAAGGAAAAATCTTTCCTTAACACGTAGTGACGAAGGGAATTATATCCCGCATACATGTATGTAACAATATGTATACAAATAATTAATTAGTTTCCAGCATTACGTAGTGGTTCCCTACATAATAATTTACCCCTGAAGGAGGCGATGAGCTCGCAAACGGAAGGGCAGTCGGCTGGCCGCAGGCATAGCACCGGTTTGCAAAACCCTCTCTGGACGTTGAACCTAGCACGTTAACACCTAGTGATAAAATGCGCACTCGCATAAATTTGCCAAACACAAAACGTACATTCTAAGAAAATACCAATTCTATTCTTATAGATTTTGTATTGACATATCCGTTAAGTGTTTCATTTATTTACATATTTTCTATACACGCACACACACGCACACGCGCACGCACACAGAGGTCTTGTCAAAACTTACCAGGACTTAGTGGCCTCGAGGAACTAGGCGACGGATTGTAGGGCACAGGACTGGACACAGTGCGGGTCCTTATGTTCCCCCCAGACATCACAATTTCGTTGTAGTGCCGTTCCTCCTCCATCTCCAAGCTGCGAAAATCATGTCTGTGAGATTAGGAACAAGAAATATCTTTCAATTCTAAGATTCAGTTATGTCATATTTATGCAATTCGCAGTTTGACATGATAAAAAGGATGTCAAGATGTCATACAACGAGCAAATTAGCAAAATTTAATGCCAACCTGGACTCAGACTCCGAGAGGTGTCTGCACAAGGCCTCGCGACGCTCCACCTCCAGCTGCAGCTTTCTCTGCAGTCTCAGATTCTCCTCGCGTATTTGCTTCTCCTCATTAACGTACCGCTTCATTTTCTCCGTATCTAAAAACAATCAATGGCGAATTTAAGAGACCAAACTTAATTAACTTTCCCAATACAGATCAGGAACGAAGATAAACGTTCTTACGTTCTTGCTGCGACATCAGCAGAGTGTGCTTTAATCGGGCGACCTCGCTTCTCAAAGTCTGAATGTGCGTGCTCAGGTTTGTGGCGGTGTCGCCGTTGTTGATATCCCTGGGTGAAGTAGGATCCGAAACAGGCTGATCCAACTTGATCTGCAGCATCCTCTTCTCGGCCTCGAGCTTATCCATTCGCTTCCATAGCTTGTTCACTAATGCCTCCTGTTCCTGCTCCAGAGTGTTCTCCAGTTCAACCTTCTCGCGTCGCAGCTGCTCCAAGTTGCTCTGCTTGGCCAGCGTCTCGGCCTCCAGCTTCTCAATCTTTCTCATCAGCTTATTCACCAAGCATTCCTGCTCCTGCTCTAATGTCTGCTCAAGCTTGCACTTCTCCTGCCGCAGTTGGTTCAGCTTCCTTGACAAATCGTTGGTGAGACATTCCTCCTCCTGTTCGTAATGGTGAGCCAAAGTTTCCTTCTCCTTCTTCAAAGCTTGGATCTTCTTCAATAGGGTGTTGCTTATGAATTCCTCCTCTTGCTCAGCCTTCGCTTGCTGTAAATACAAAAGTGAGTTTCAAACATAATAGATACTCGCTTTCGCTTTCTGCAAATGTAGAATGAAATAACAGTCAATATCTCGTTTAAACAGATTAAATTCGTCTTTCAAATTGAAACCAGTAGGATATAATACTTGATACTGCTTGTGATAAAAGACCTGTTCTTTTTAGCTGAACTTCTTGCACAATTCATCTTTTCTCTTTTCCTCTCTAACATGGAGAGAAAATGAGGAAAGATGGACACCGTATAAGGCTGGTTCTACAATAGAGTCGTAAGTCGTAAGAAATTGACCAATTACAGTCGAATGTGAGAAGAATAATCGACTATGATTGATCAATTTCTTACGACTTACAACTTACGACTCTATTGTAGAACCGGCCTAAGAAGTCTAGCTAAAAAGAACAGGCATAAAGAAACCGAGAAACAAGAAAGAATCAACTCTCACTATGATAACAGACGCCTGACGCAGGCCGCGGTTCTCCTCCTGCAGGGCCTTCACCCGCAGCTTGTACGTCTCGAGCTCGACCTTGAGTACGCGGTTGTGCTGCTGCAGGGACTCGATGCGCTTCTGCAGCTGCTCGCGCGTAACCGGCGACGGCGGCATCATGATCGGCCCGCCGTCGATCGAGCTGGAGTCGCTTTCGGACGCGCTATCGCGATCGGCCATGTTTTCCACGCGGGTAAACGAAGACAACGACGACGATCGCGGCGACGACGAGGACGATGAGGGGGAAACGCCGGTTATCGCCGGCCGCTGCTCATCGCACGCAACTGGGTACGGGACGCCCTATATCGCCGGCGTGGCCACGCGCACGTGCCTCTCGATGCAGCGTCTGCCGCCCGTTGGGAGAATACGAGGGGGTGTAGCGCGATTACCGTGGCGCGATTATCGCGCAATGGACATGTGCTTCCGTACACGATGGACGTATTGCAGAAACGGTATCAGCTGTTTGCGCCGTAGCCCGCACTGGCCGCACTCGCTCACCGACTATTTTCGCGACCGCGAAAGTGGCGCGGCGTTCCGCGACTCGTTGTGCGTCGTGATTCGCGGCCGACCGCGGGGACATCTGGCGAAAGGAACCCGGGCGACCCAGCGACACCGGTTGCGTTCCAAATCTCTACTCTGGGAGCTTTCCAACAAGAGACACTTGGTCTGTTCTTTTTCGCTGCACTTCTGAACTAGTGCAATAA
>NJRQ01000821.1:55480-66627 GCA_003063805.1 Aphaenogaster ashmeadi
AAAATTAAATATTGGCCAGTTGAGTCGAAACAAATCTCTTCTGTGGTTTAATATTTACTGGCAAAGAATATCCCATCTCTTGTTTATATGTTATTTTAGTTTCCGAAAATTATTATAGCAGATTTAAAAAAATTCTCGAAGTTTCATCGCAAGCTGCGACAGATTTTAAAGTAATTTTAGTAAAACAGTAGATCACGTTAGGAATATGTCGTATCATGCATTAACGACGAAGTTCGTTGCTTAATAACAACAAATAATTAACCGATTGGATGTCATCCCTGTTCAACGAATAGTTTTATTTTTCGATGCGCAACAGGCCCGTAGACACGACAGACGCGTTGGAGAAATGTATAGTGGAGATGGTATCCGACAAAGAGATAATAGTCTACGAGCGATCGCAGGATAAATCGTCGAAAAAGTTTACATTTGACGGTGTCTTCGGTCCCTCGTCGACCCAGGTGGATGTGTACAACGCGGTGGTCAGCCCGCTGTTGAAGGAAGTCATCGCCGGATACAGTTGCACCGTGTTCGCCTACGGCCAGACTGGCACCGGTAAGACGTACACGATGGAAGGAGGCCTCGCGGACAATGCGAATTGGCAGAGCGACACATCCGCCGGCATGATACCTCGTTGTCTGAGCCATCTCTTTGACGAGCTGCAGCTGCTGGAGAACCAGCAATACATCGTCCGAGTCAACTTCTTGGAATTATACAACGAAGAGCTGAACGACCTCCTGACAGACAACAGCACGCCATCGAAGATGAAGCTTTATGAGGACGTGACAAAGAAGGGCTCGGTCATTATCCACGGCCTGGAAGAGATGACCGTCCACAATAAAGCCGAGATCTACAGGATCCTCAAGAAGGGCTCGGAGAGACGGCAGACTGCGGCGACGATGCTGAACTCTAACTCGAGCCGCTCGCACACGGTGTTCTCGATAACGATACATATAAAGGAGAACACCAGCGGCGGCGAGGAGCTGCTGAAGACAGCGAAATTGAACCTGGTAGACCTGGCCGGTAGCGAGCACGCTGGTAGATCCGGGGTGGTTGAGAAAAGGGCGCGAGAGGCCAGGAGCATCAATCAATCCCTGTTGACCCTTGGCAGGGTGATAACCGCTCTCGTGGAGAAGGCACCTCACATACCGTATCGTGAATCGAAGCTCACCAGACTGCTACAGGAGTCGTTAGGCGGACGAACGATAACGTCGATAATCGCGACCGTTTCGTCTGTCAGCGGTAATCTCGAGGAGACATTGTCGACGTTGGATTACGCTCACCGAGCGAAAAACATCACCAATCGCCCCGAGATTAATCAAAAGGTTTGCAAGAGAGCGCTGCTGAGAGAATACACCAAGGAGATCGAGAGATTAAGGAGAGATCTGCTGGCGACGCGCGAGAAGAACGGCGTCTACATATCGTTAACCGAGTACGACGCCATGCAGACATTGATCGACTATCAGAGAAAAGAAGTAAAGGAGAAGAGAAATTACTGTAAAGTACTGGAAGAAGTTATAGAGAGCAAAGAGGTATGCTTTCGACAATAGGCGATTTTACTGCAATGTTGCTGCAATGTTCTGTGTTGTATGGAAATTGTTTTGTTGAAATATTTAAAAATTTAGCTAGATATTGATCTAAAAATAATTATGTGGAATCATCAAAATAATTATGTAGGACACTCTGAAGCTGGTTGTTAGAATATCAAAACTTTTTGCATTATCATCACGCTTGAGCGTCCTACATAATTATTATTTTGATGGTTCAACATAATTATTTTTAGATTTGAATTGAGCTAATTTTTTAAGTACTTCAGCAAAATCGCTCTTATTCCGTGTAGCCATACATTTCCGAATGCATAGAAAGGAATGAAAAGAAAAAAAGATAGTGACAAAACGAATACTTTCGATTTTTAATAACTTTCTTATTTATTAATGATTTATAACAATTTTTTTCGATAGAATGTCCTCTTTGTCCTATAGATTTTTAATGATCATTTAAGCCAGGACTGGAGAATTTTATTGATCAATTCTTGAGAAAGTTCTCTCCAAGCCTTTAAAGTCTGTTTGAGACCTGACATATCTTTAACTTTTTTCCCCTCGTAGCTTCTGTTTCAAGTAGCTCTAAGCGAAATAATCCATCGGGACTGCATCTGGAGGCTTTAGAATCCATTGTTCTTTAGAAATAAATATTTTGTCTCGCATAAACTCCAAAGTTGTTTTCGATGCGATGGTGCAGAATCTTAATTAAACCATTGTGCGTAGCTGTGTTGTTATTGATGTTTTGTTTTAAAGTGACACTGATTGAAAAAGGGAATATATTTAATTTAATATTTAATAAGATATAAATTTAAAATATAAATTTAATATTTAAATAAGATATAAATTACCTCGATAGCACAAAAAATAAAAAAATTATTAAAAATTAAAAGTGTTTACAATCGCGTTTTGTATTTATTTAGAAAAACGCTAATTTGATATCAAACAGTCGTCTGAAATCAAGAAACAACTGAAGATTTCTTTTTATTTAACGTTGGTAGATATAATTTTTATTATTTTTTTCTACGTCTGAGGTATTTTAGATTTAAATTTTTGAGCTTAAAATTTGAATTAAAACATTCTATGCAATTGGAATGACTGCGAACGCGATTATTATCGTACAGATTATGCCTTATCCAATTGCAGAAAATATTTAACGATTTGCATTCGCAATATAATGCTCAAGTGGGCGAGCTGAAGCAAAGTACGAGCAAATTAAATGATATAAGTAACTATTTACAAACGACGAAAGAATCTTTGAGGCAAATAGAGTGTGATAAGAACAATCACAAACGACTTGTGGAGAAATATGCTGAAACCGAAAAGATTTTGAATAGTCAAATGGAAACTATTTTAAGCGTGGTGAATGAAGCATCCGAAGATGTGCAAAAACTGCATGACAAACTTGATCGTAAAAAGTAGGTAGATCTTAAAAATGAAAATATATGTATATAACGTTTTTGTATCACAAATACGTTTAGTTTTTGTCTTGTACTATTTGCAATCTAATCCTTTCATTACCACTATAATCATATGGCTACGTATCATGAATTGTAAAATAAAATATTTTTGTTGTGCGCATCTATATTTTTATATCTATAAATATATGTTAATTCCTTATAATTTTATATACATTGCTGACTAAAAATTTGAGATCATTAATTAAAAATGCCTATATAAAATGAAATCAAACTTATGCATTATAATTTAACATATTTTTATTATTTTATTCATTGTTCTATAATAAAATAAAAAATAATATAAAATGTTTAAAAGTTCTACAAAAAATATTTTTACAACATGAAAAGCACTAAAGAGTATTAGACACTTTTTTTGTCAAAATAGCTACCTTTACATTTTATTGCTTTTTTACTAATCTAGAATCTAGATAATCTAGCTACAAGTTTATTATAAGTATATTATTTATAACTAAGTTCATCATATTTATAGAAAAAAAGATTTTATGACTGTAATCCATTTTCATGAAGTTAAACAATGATATATTAATCACAACTGTGTTAAAATGTTATAATGTTTATTTATTTTCAAATTAAGAAAAAATGTTAAGGCATGAATCGGACTTTTAAGTGTTTCACTGGAATATTTTTAAATTTTATGTGTGGTTTAAAATTTTTGGCTGGCAATGTAGATGACTATAAAAATTTTACGCTTGTATAGAAATAGAACATATTTTGATATGTATTTAAAAAACTTCTTGGTAACTTAGAGTATCATCGTCTTTCATTTGGCGCCGTAACAGTTCGGTGATAAATATTATCATAAATACAGTAAAACTTTACAGAATTATAACTTTCTTGATATTTTAGGTAAATTTATCAAAAGTAAAAAAAGATGACGTTTTCTTATGTATAATAACTTTGTGATGCAAATTATTATACATAGTCGCAATAAAAATAACACGTAGGAAAGTCCTTACACGTTTTTAGAATATCAAAATATTTTTATGAATCGCTTATTTTTCGTGTAATATGCACAAAAATACAAATTAATCTTTTTTGTAGTTGTTAAGTAACTTGAGAATGAAAGGGTTAACTTTATTGAAGATTGTTGATTGAAGTTTACTAATGAGATTAATGCCAATATAGAAAGATGGAGGAGGAAAATGAAAAGCTCGGATTGCAAATGAGGAATAATTTTACAAAACGTTGTGGAAACGTCGAAGATGTACTTTTAATTTATAAGAAAGAAATTCACGTTTTTTTTCAATCTGTAAAAGACGAAGTTGGTAAGTTTAAGAATTTTTCGCGAATAATCTCGCAGTTTTGGCAGATGCCGTAAAACAAATGTTATCAATGAATAAATTTTCCATAGAAACTCATATAGTTGCACAAGCTACAAATATGGAGGCATCGATTCGTTCGATTGTGGATCTTGCAGTTTATCAGCATTTTGTCGCAAGTAAAGAATCGAAGAAAGACATAAATACTTCAGTAAGTTTTTAGCAACATAGCACTTTTTAGTCCTAGCATAATAATAATAGAATAATAATAGAAATTAAAACTATTAAAAAATGTTTTAAACGTTATATAGTATACATATTATCAACAAATGTTAAGTACACATATGCAAGATACATCGGCTGTAATGGAGGATGAGAATAAACTCTTAACCGATATTTATTCGAAACTGGCACCGGGCATACTCGATCTATTGGAATCGAATTACAATGAGAGTATTAAGCAAAATTTACAATTCTTAAGCAGAAACATTGCTCAGAAATTGGAGAGTGTGTCAATGTACGCGAAACATGCAGTGGAAACCATCTGTAGAAATCGTCTTGAGGAGTGCTTTAGCCTGCGTAAAAGTTTAAGCGAGATTAACGAACATATTAACAGAATCTGTCAAAATGAAAAACAGACGATGGAAAAATACAAAGAATTTGGAAAGGTATAGTTGATCATATTTTTGATCATATAACACAAAATGTTTCTGAAACACTGTCCAATATTTTAGGAGTTCATTTTTGAGATTATTTTGTGAAAAAAGATCATATGAATATATACCTAGTCTCAAACAATGAACGAAGGCCTCATTTCAGAGATTCAAGATGTTAAAAATTCTATAAAATTATTATTTTTCTAATAAGTCTTATTGTTAAACGAAAAGAGATTTCCTTTGCAAACTCGTTCAAGTATAGGCAAGATATTATCTTTATTTTTTAAATTACTTGTATGCCAATGGATGGAATCACAATTTTTCAAATTTTTTAATTTTTTAGTATTTTTAAAACTTTTTTTGCTTAAAAGCTGTTAAGGAAAAACGATAATTTTATAGAATTTTTAACACTCTGTACCTTTGAAACGAAGCTTCTTTGAGACCATATGCTCATAAGAACTTTTCTTCATAAAATGACTTAAAAAATAAATTCCTAAGATATTGAATAGTACTCAAGAAACACCCTCTATATTTATAAATATTTCATATACTTAACATTATATAGATATATCAATACAATATATGACATGACAATATATATTTCTGTTCGTATAGAAAATGGAGGATTTATCGTATGGATTTGATCTTTTAGACAAATGTAAAAGAAATTATTCCGAAACTATTGATACGTCTCATCAAATTGGTGAAGCTTGCAGTAATGTATACGATCAAAATTCACACGGTTATAACATAGATATAATTAAACAAAACGATTTGAAGGACTTTCTACAAAATATTACGTCTCTTATCAAGAGTGATATCGACAGTGGCATTAATCAGGTAGTTCATTGTTATCATCCAGAAAATTTCTGAAATACAGCTAAAATCATGTGAATCGCAATTATTAAAATCATTATTCTCATCAATTGATTTATTTGGTAATAGATACAAATATCAAATAAAACTGCTGTTGAAAAAGGAAATGTCTTGGTCACCGATTTACAAGAACGTTTAAATAGTAGTTGTGCGGTATTAAAGCAATACAACAATAATGTACAATTTATTGGAAAGCAATTACAAGAAAAAATGGCCAAAGATGAAGATAAAATACTTATTTCGAGTGTTGTATGTATACAAGAAATAGACTTAACACTAATTTTTTATTTTTACATTTTACTATAATCAATTATTCAGGATGTTTCCGACCACCCGTCCACCCCTTTTATTTTGAAAAGGGGTGATGCTAGGAAGTTGGAAAAACATGTTTATCATAAAAGCTCGTCTGAAATTTCTGATGGTGGTATTTCCATTTTTGGGAAACTTCCGGAAATATATACCGGAAACCGGAGGCAACTTATAAATTTTAAATGGCAACATAGGGCAACATGGGTATCGTTGGATAGAGTTTTTAAAAAGAAACAATTTTTGCTTTAAAAATATTTGATATTATTTACTGTTATCGAGAAATAACCAAAAAAACGCTTGCAATTGTTATGACGCTCGAACTTCTTAATTTCTTGCCTTAACAATATCGAGTGAGACTCGTGGTATGGATTGCATGCCAAACATAATAAACACGAGTCTTGTAGATTGGCCTGCTCGGTCATCTGATTTGACGCCGTTAGACTTTTACCTTTGGGAGAGGATAAAAGACATAGTTTATCAGCAACGCCCAACAACAAGAGAAGACATGCAACGGCGGATTCAAGAAGCTTGCCATTCTTTAAATCCTGCAGAAGTCCGGAGGGCCGTCTACAGCGTGAGACCAAGAATGGAAAGATGTCTTCATGAAGGTGGCAGACACTTAGAACATCTTTAATTACTTTGGGTCATTTCCGAGCGTTAGTGTTTATGTTTGGTAATTCGTATTACGAGTTTAACTCATGTTTATTATGTTTGGCACGCAATCCATACCACGAGTCTCACTCGATATTGTTAAGGCAAGAAATTAAGAAGTTCGAGCGTCATAACAATTGCAAGCGTTTTTTGGTTTTTTTTTGATAACGGTAAATAATATTAAATTTTTTAAAGCAAAAGTTGTTTCTTTTTAAAAACTCTATCCAACGATACCCATGTTGCCCTATATTGCCATTTAAAATTTATAAGTTGCCTTCGGATTCCGGTATTTCCGGAAGTTTCCCAAAAATGGAAATACCATCATCAGAAACTTCAGACGAGCTTTTATGATAAACAGTTTTTCCAACTTCCCAGCATCACCCCTTTTCAAAATAAAAAAGGTGGACGAGTGGTCGGAAACACCCTGTTTAATATTTTATTTATATTTGTTTTATAGAATATCTTAAAAACGGTTGAAAATACGAGTCTAACTCACGCTAGATTTATGAAAAAGCAGCAAGATAAGATTTTAGATTTCTCTACGGTGATGGATAGTAAATTCACGAATCAACGTATGGAATTAAATAATTGCAATAATAGCGTAATCGAAGAATTACGCACGTCACAACAGCAGATCAACAAATTCTTGACTGAAGATTTTTGTCGCGATATTTGTACAGGTTTATTTTATTTTTTATTTTATTCCTACGAGAAAGTGAATGGATATATCAGAATGAAATAAGTAAGTAAACATCTTATTGTTTAAGCATAATTTCTTAAAATGTATAGCAAACACATAAATGATATAAAGCACATTATATTTTTAATACTTGACAAAGCTGTTTTTTAACATATTTAAAGAAAGCAGTAAAATGTTTGTTTACTTATATCTTTTAATATACAGAGTGAGTTATTTAACTTGACCACCTTAAATTATAGACTACTGCACTGAATCAATGGTGTAAAGAAAATACATATTGCAAATTGCAAAATTTTTTTATAAACAATTATGTGTTTTCTTTACACCAATTCACCTCATTATTCTGTACATAAAAATATCAAGGTTATCAAAAAATAAAGAGTTTATATTTTATATTTCATGTCAAAATATGCCATAATAAAGTATAAAATATTTCTTTACAGTTTTCGAGGAAGGGAAGATCTTATAGATGCTTACTAGCATCAAAAATTATTAAAATTCTGCTCGTTAAATGAACCAAAACCCGTGGTCGCTAACGTAGTAAGAATATTTCTAATTAATCAATTTAGCCAGTTGTCGTCGAATATAATTTAGATTTGTTATAAAATATTTCGTCAATTATTGATTTTTTGATAATACACTTCACCTTAATAATTTTATATGCAGAATAATTAGAGGAATCATATTATGTAAAAAAATAATTCAATTCTGTTAAAAAAAATAAAGTTGACTTTCAAATCTCTGAAACGCCTCGACTTGTAAAAAAATATGTATACAGTGTAACAATCCTCTCGAAATCATACAATTTTTGTACAACAATTCTTCATACAATGAACAGTTTACGAGTAATTTAGAATGGTTAAGTGATTAGATGACTCAGCATGTATAATAAATCATTTTCGCTTTTTTACGTATAATGAACAGGTATAACACCAGAAAGAAAGAAATTCTCATATCCTCGTGAGCTTGCAACAATGCCGCCTGAACGAATTAGTCAAAGATTCCGAGAAAGCAGAAATCATTTATTAGAAGAAGCAAACGATAACTTAGTAAGAAATCACTATATCCCAATAAAAAAATAAAATTTGGATATATGATTTTATATGCGTTTATGGAAATTTATTTATAGGATTTAACAACTGAACAGTTATCTGTATTGGAAATGAACAGCGTAAAAAGGTCACCCAATGGGAATCATGTACCATTCGTTATGTCTACACCATATAATAATTTGAACCTCGTACCGCTGAATAATTGCAGTTCTGATACTTTTACTGAATCTATATTTGCGACGGATTTGCCTAGAACTTCAAAGTCTCCCGATTCAAAAGAGGTATATACTGTTCATATATATGGATACATATTACTTAAAATTGTTTAAATATTAAGATGTTTAGATGTTGAGCATAACAATTATTCTCTATCGTATTTGGAGTAAGTCAATGAAAATCTTTCTTTTAGGATAGTAAAGAGACTAAAGAGAATCTGGAGAATCCCTATAAATTTGAAATATCAGGACAGACAGGAAAACAGCAGCTCACGATGAAGAGATCACTTGGGGCATTTAATACTTCTTACTAACATTTTTATTAATATACAAGATATTTTAGAATTATAGGTAAAATCTGAATGGTTAACAACAACTCACAAGTGCAAACAGAAAAGTCTTAATAAATATAGATTCGCGAACTAATCATTTCCGAGACATTCAACATTTTATTTTGCAAGCTAACATTCTTTATGTAATTACAAGTAGTGTGAAATGATTGTCTCAGAGAGCTAAAAACATAACTTACAAAATAATATGCTGAATATCCTAAAAACAATTAAATTGCGGATCTATATTTATTAAGATTTTTAAATTATTTTTTCTATCATTTAATTGGATCTACTTATAATTCTGAACTACCCTGTATATGCAAGATCGTTAAAATCTTACGAATTATTAAATTATCTTACGTTAGCTATTGCGTTGTAAATGTTGCATTTTGTAGAATTTTATATAATTATTTAGATTTGTACATTAAATATGTTCTTAATGCTATTATACAATATGAAGCATATCAATTATTTAATCTAACTTATCAGTATAAATAATATAAATAAGTATAAATAAGAATTTTGGTAAATATGTTGATTGTTTATTGTTCATGATAATTGAATAATAGAGAACTTTGTTCTAAAATACTGTATCTCTATATAATCGTTCTAATCGTATGAATTTCCGTACAAGGATAGCAATCACTGGACAGTAGAAATTTTTGCCTGTCTTACAAAATATACATATTGTTATAGTATACATATTACCCCCCTCCTCCCGATGAAAATAGAATATAAAAATTTGAAAATTTTATCAAGAGGAACATAAAGCCAATTTTTTATGAATAAATAAAATTAAATACTTGCACACGCAACTTACCATTATAATATTGCCCTATTTATAAAACATTGTTTTCAAAAAAATTCTATAAGAACAAACAAACATCATCCAATAAAAAATTATTGCGGACAATGTTCATGAAGTTAGCTCTTATCTGTGTTATATGTTTAACATAAATAAATAAATATTATTCGCACATAACTTCCTCAATTATTAATTAATCAACAATATCAGGTCATCTTTTATTTTTTATTTAAAAGCATGTTATTTTAAAGCATGCATTTTAAAAAAAAGCATTTTAAAAAGCACATTATAAAATATCTTTGCCAGAAATAATACACAGTCTGACAATTTTCCACCCAGACTTTAAATCTCCCGCCTAAACGCGTAGCGCTATCTGTCGGAACTGTATATCGTTAGAAAGGTGGGAATGTCTTCTATACGTCAAGCAAAGTTTGAACGCTGTGCCATGTAAGATGGCTGAGTTATGAGATTTCACGTGACAGCCCAAAAAAAGTTGTGTCGGAAAATTAAAATGGAACAACGTAGTGTCATAAAATTCCATGCTAAATCAGGCATAAATGTCACAAAAACATTAGAATCAATGAAAAAAGTTTAC
Organism: Aphaenogaster ashmeadi; assembly: GCA_003063805.1. Classification (NCBI taxonomy): domain Eukaryota; kingdom Metazoa; phylum Arthropoda; class Insecta; order Hymenoptera; family Formicidae; genus Aphaenogaster; species Aphaenogaster ashmeadi. The sequence goes on from NJRQ01000821.1 coordinate 65,947, forward strand.
GGCGATAAGTATTTATCCCGAGCAACAGTTTTCGATTGGCATAAACGTTTTCGCGAATGTCGCGAATCACTTGAAGACGATGAACGAGAGCCGAAGCCTCGAACGACTCGCAACGCCGATACAATCAAAAAAATTAGCGATTACCTAGCCGACGATGAGAATGCAAGTGCATTACCTAGTCGACGATGAGAATGCATTATATATTCGATAAAATTTCACCAAAAGAAATTTTCTCCAAAAGAGCGATATGAAACTGCGAAAAATGAACTTGAAACTCGGTTTGCAAAAGCAAATCATGTACCTGGTATTAAAAAAATTCATTGCATTATTCCTCAAGCCAATGGTACTTCACAAGTAAAACGATTTTCGAACTCTAAAGAAAGTATCAAATTTATAATTGTCTTAAATCTAACTCAAAAAGAAAACGTAAATCCTGATAAGCATTTACACAAAACCATTACATGAGCGTTTTTCATTTACTTATCTAAAAACTGATTAATTCCATTGTATTTCATTACAGTAATAAATTATGTTGTTGTATAGTTGCTAGCAAACCTTATTTATCTAATCTATAAATTAAAAAAACAAAATAATGAGACTTTCCAAACAGTTTACGATATATTATAGACTAAAATCGGAGAAAAAATATATTTATAATTTTTCAAAATTCGACAAAAATTG
>NJRQ01000824.1:0-11352 GCA_003063805.1 Aphaenogaster ashmeadi
CAGCGGAAAATCTAGTAATGTTGCCCAACTGTTGAGACTACGGTCCACTTGATGCTACAAATGCTTTGAAGCATTCTTTGATTGGTCAATTTGTAAAATTCTTTCTTCTGATAGGTCATTCAAACGCTTCGAAGCATTTGTAGTGTCAAGAATGCGGCCATTGCATGCAGTGTGAATTTCCCATAATATGGGACACTTTTGTTGGACTTTTCTCACGTCACGATAATGGACATCAGCTGTTCTGTTCTGTTGCCGAAGGTTACAAAAACTTATCGGCACGATGAAATTTTGTATGTAACTGACAGTCGTTTATAAATGAAAACGTAGAATTTCATTTATTCTTGCATAACTAACAATCGAACATGAATCTGACAAAGATTTTCGGAGTTTCGAGAGGTGCAAAATGTGCTCTCGATAGACGAACGTACATGTCTTTATTCAGTAATGTAAATATGCAAGTGAGATGTAAGAGCAAACAGACAAGACCTAAGGCTATCCAGACGAATAAATATCGAAAATCGGAGGATAAGATTGGATTGTATGGATATTGCTTGTTGGCAAGTAATGCTACAAACAAAAATTCTAAAATTCTGTTAATGTTATAGTAGTAAAAAGCTATATTTGCAATACAGATAAAAATTTATAAATCAAGTATAACTTTGATCTAAACTAATATAAAATATACAATATTATACTTTATTATATTGTACTATATTATATAATATATATATCATAAAATTTATAAATCTCTGTATGTAAGCATAGAAGGAATAAAAGATAAAACTTTAATATAAACACAAAATATAATTTATATATATAATATTTTGAAAATTTTTAAAAATACCTTATTTCACTAATAGTTTTTAAATTTAATTTTTGTAAGTTGCATTTCCTATATTTTAGGGAATACCTATCGCCACTTTTGCACTTGGCACATGGCAAATTAAGAGATTGTTATGGAAGCTGGATCTAATAGAAAAACTAAAGCAACGAACTTCAGCAGAGCCAATCGACTTGCCATCTGAGTAAGATTATATTAGAGCATTATATTGTAAGCACTATTTATTACAGGTATCTAATAGAAATATTTGTTTTAGCTTAAGTGAACTAAAAGACAAAGAATATTATCGTATGAAGGTGAGGGGCAAATTTTTATATGAAAAGGAATTTTTGATAGGACCTAGAAGCCTTATTCTCAATGGGGAGGCTGTCAGCGAGAAAGGCGGCGGAGTATTTTCTCGTAAAGCAAGCTCAGGATATTACGTAATTACGCCGTTCAGACTGGACGATCAGGAGTAATTATATTAATTTAATATATCTTTTGTTAATTGTTGATTATGGAAAGAAATTATGAAGAAGATAAAATTCACAATACTTTTATCTGATTTATTATGGAATTAATTTAGGATTATTTCTTAATTTTAGCGTGACTATTATGGTAAATCGTGGATGGATTCCTAGAAGTGATCGCTATGCATTTAAAATGGAAAATAAGATTACAGACTGCTTAGAAATTGTCGGCGTTATCAGAGCAACTGAAAAGCGACCTCCGTTTGTGCCTAACAATACTCCTACGAAAGGTGTATGGCATTACAGGTAAAGACATATAGTTTATTTATTCTATTACTCATTTGTATATACTAACTAAAAAATTTTTAACTATAGGAAACAAAATATGTTCTCTATTACATATAAATTCATGTACGTTTATTTCAGAGATTTAGATGCAATGGCAAAGGTAGCAGAAGCAGAGCCTGTGTACATAGAATTATTGACCGAGTATGGCACACCTCAAGGTCCGATCGGAGGCCAAACGAAAGTAACTTTAAGGAACGAACATTTAAGTTATATAATCACTTGGTACTCGTTGTCTGTCTGCACGAGTTACATGTGGTTCCGACAATTTGTACAGAAATTACCTCTTCTTTAGATATACTTAAATATATATATATATATTATATATATATATATATTTGTTTGAAATATATATAAAAAAGAATATAAAAATATAATATGTGTATTGTCATAATTATTTTTTAATTACGATTATACGCTACATTTTCTATATATCATTTTTTCATATTTTTGTGGAAAATCCAAATGAAGTAATGCCGACGAACGGGTGCAAAACTAGAAAGAAAAACATAATTCATAGAATTCTTTATTTCGTAAACGTAACAACTGTGAGTGTGTTTCATTTCTCGCAGAAGAGAAATATCGTCTAATTGCTCCCCCGGGGGAAAAGAACTTATTGTTAGATCTCTCCGCTCTTCTCTATCATTAATGATAACAACAACAATGGTGACTATAACAGCGATCGCTAGAAGCCATCGCTAACAAAACCGTTAACGATGGTCATGGTATACAATATACTTCCATGAAGTCAGCATAAAAAAATATCTTTATACAAATATGAAAATATACAGTATATAAGTTACATCGATTGTTCATATATACTATCGCACAATAATAATGATAATAACATTGATAATAATGATTGTAGTAATTGTATAGAAAAGCAGGTCGAGAGGGGGACTAGCAAGACTGTCAGGACATAATAAAGAAGATAACAATAGTAAAATAATTCTTTCATTAAGCTCGTTTTTGTGCTTACAAATTCGCATTTTTTACAAATTTTTACAAATTTATGAGACAATTGAGATACTTTGTTTGGTTAACTTTTTAATTAAATTAAATATATTTAAAACTATCCGATGTGAAAATCGTGTGTCTTAAAGTATTCAAAATGATCAATTTCTTAATTGATTGCGTTTCGCTGATATTTCGTTGTGAAGGGTCTCCGTCGAGAAATCGACGAAATTTCATTATGATTAACATTTTCGTATCATTGGTGTTCGTTATATTATTCATGTTCATTATTTTGCGAAGCAGGATATTCGTACTTTATTGTCGCGGTATCGATGCGTTGTCCTTAAATGAGTTCAAACACATTGATATAAGCATTGCTTTCTCATATATATGGGATTCGTTCTTGAGGATTGGCGTAAAAACACTACACATATTTTATTCGTGCACGAAGTGTCTCAGGAGAAGAGGATATACATCGGCAGAAGATTTTGAAAACATTTGGAATTAGCTCCTATGAAAAAGTGAAGAGCCGTTCAACTTCGTGGCTGTTGCTCGCTCTAATTCAAGCTTCACACTTAATAAATTTGAGAACAGTGGAAAGATAAAACCTCTTTATTTAACAATCGTTATAATATACGCTTATAATCCTCTAAAAATTTAACTGTCGATGTTAATCGCGCCTCCGAACTCTCGCTTTGGCAACGGTCGGCGCACCTTTCTTCGGAGACACCGCGTACTTTTGCGACTCCGTAAACCTAGGCTTCGTCTTAAACTTACGAAATAATAAACTCTCTTAGACGTATTATAATTGCCCTAACTTTCTAGACATTTGCTAGATATACTGCTCGTGCGACGTCCCCCGCGAGGACGCCGAAGAAGGCAAGTCGCGAATCGATCCACCTGCGGTCGATCGTCACACCCTTATTGATCCCTCGCATATCCCTAAGGATATACGTCCTTATATACTACTTTCGCATTGTACTACATTTTATCAACAGTGACAATTTTACATTTGCGACCGTGAGAGCCTCGACATCCGTTATCCTCAGGCAATCCTTTCCATTTAGAGATGCTCGGAGAGCATCGACGATCGCGACTCTCATCTAACTGGATAACGAGGAACGGATGTTGGATGATATCGTTTCTCGTCTGAAAGTACCGATGTTTTCGTCGAACTATATGGAACGTGCTATATACGATTAGCTAATTAACTCTGTAATAAAAACGTGCGCGTTTCAGCAGGACGCTTCACAGGTTCGATGGATGTATTCACGAGCATCCCTCACGCGCTCTTAAACTATCCCTCAGATGTTGCTGCTGTCTAGATTTCGCATGCATCTAAATTGTGTCCGCTTGATAAATTACATCGAACGCGATTTTTCACATATAACGTTGTAAAACTCAAAATCGGATGACAAATTGGATAAGTTAGCGTTAAACAATGCTAGAAACGAGTCTGCTTCGAAGTTTAATGTGATCTTTATATAAGTGAAGCTTAGAATTCAATGACACTGAACCAGGGTTGGAAAGTTACTTTTGAAATGTAACTCATTACCATATCATTTTACTCGTTATCCCTTGAAAACGAGATAACTCCGTTATCGTTACTGTTACCGTTACTAAAAAATATAACGTTACCAATTCGTTATTGAAAAAATTAATTGTAATGGTGTTACAAATAATGCGTTACTTCCCAATCCTGTACTGAACACGATTCTCTCATGTCACATACGAATAAACGAAACTCAAAATTAGTTCAGCGACTACACTTTCGGGCCGTATTCGTAGTCAAAACTTAAATCGAGCACGCGATTCACCTTATATTTTTTTCGAGTTTGTCTTATTTCTAATTTCGCAATAACGAGGATATATTATTCGGAACGGTTCGGATATGATTTTCTTCGTTTTTTTTTGCGATATATTCTTAATCGTAAGAGTCAATAATAGATTTTAATATATAATTTAATAATATTTTCAAAATACGTTTAATATTATTAAATATTTTAAATAAAATACGTATTTTCTAAATGTATTATTTTGAGGCAAAATAACTATTTAAATATTGAAAATTATGTTTCTAGAAGAGATAATAATTTTTTTTTTTGATAAACTGTAATTACTGTACATTTTTTAATAAAATTAATATTTGAGAAGTATAAAACCGATTTCAATTAAATGGTGCTCAAGGCAAGGAATGTGATATGAGAGAATACGAGTTCATAATAATAAAGTTGTTTATTATAAAATTTTCAATTCCTTGCTACTTTATTTTGCATACGCAACACTTCTTTTAGACATAGGATAACAAATACTTGTGAACGTTTTAAAATGTATAAAACTTGTATCTAGAACTTTTCATGCATTAAAGCACTTTGCTTGCCTTCCCGTAACACACTATTTATTTGGATAAATAAATAAGAATAGCTTATTCTGTTTTTTTTTCTAAACGCTATTTGATTAATGCACAGTAATTACAACATATTTAGCTGCAATATACTGAAATTATACGCTGAATACGCAAAAAAGTATAACATAAACGTCTTGATCCATAAAAAGTATTCAATATGTCAATTTAATTTTATATTATACAAATAAGGCATTATCTCAAGTGATAACTTGTTTTGAGCATCATACTAGTCCAATCGCTTATAATACATATAGAATGTATACATTTTATAAGCGACTGTGCACGTATAATTTATGTACACGATTATATGTATACTGTATATATTATGTATGTATATATTTTGTGTGTGAATTTGTATACGATACTATATTTGAATTTGCATCACAATAATTTAAAAATAAAAATTGTCGATTAATAAAGCTAAACAATAATAACGATCAAACTCACTTTATAAATAAATTGGACATTATACGATATATTAAAAATTAGAATAATTGTTATAACTTTATGATTAAATTTCTCTATAGTACTAAAAAAGCGGACTTTCTCGTTAGTTTCACGATTTGTTCCATTGTTCAATATTTTCAAAATGGCATTATAAAATCTATAAAAAGACGAGCTTTAGGAAGGGATTTAACGCGACAACTTGAACAGTAACGTATGCCTCGCACTTATAATAACTAGGCTCGTTATAATTACTAGCTCATTTTAGAATTACCTAACATTTATATCCTGACTATGAATACGGCCGAGTTGCATCGACAATCCAAATAAATCGATCACGAATCAATGATCGGTTCTGTTTTTCTCTAAACAATAATATCTTATCCATAATGTAAACAGTGAAAGAGAATCGAATCGATCTCATAACACTAACCGGCGAAACATCGATTCTCTTTCGGCAATGCCCTGTCTGATCGTTAATAGCGAATCTCGTTCTTGTAGAACCTGTACTTAAATATTTCGAATGACATTTGAGATGCTGAATACTCAAGTTTCGTTACTTTTCGGTAGATAACAATATTAACCATTGTTCCAAATAGGGAAACAGACAGGATTCTAAGTTCTACAAGTAATTGTACGCTCCAGGTGTATGCGGGTATGTGCGTGTCGGTCCGGTGTGTCTTCCACACGCGCCCTCGTAGCCTCGGCTTTATTATTCGTTGAGCACGCAGGTGCGGACCAGGGCGTCGCAGACGGAGTAGGGATCGCAATTGCTGCTGGGCCTCCTGTCTTCCAGATAGCCCTTCTTCTCCTCGGCGACACCACGGGGAATGCGGATGCTGACGTTTCGGTTGGCCACCCCAGCGCTAAAGTCATGAATATTGCTGGTCTCGCACTTGCCGGTCAGCCTGCGCTCGTTGTCCTTCCCTCCGCGTGGATCGTACGCCTGGATGTGCCTGAGATGTTGCTTGCTGAGCTTGTCGATCGCTTTCTCGATCTCGGCGATACCGTTTTCGTTGCGCATCGCTTTCGTCGAGAAGTTGGTGTGGGCACCGGCGCCATTCCACGAGCCGTCCACCGGTTTCGGATCCAGGGTGACGATCACACCGTATTCTTCAGCGACGCGGTGCAGAATGAATCGAGCGATCCACAGATCGTCTCCACCGTTGATGCCCGTGCACGGTCCCACCTGGATCCATAGTAAAAAACACGATAATAACTCTCCATAGAGGGAGATGTTTTTTCCCCGCAAGAGAACTTTAGATAAATTAAATCTCTGCAAGACCTCGAGTTACGCAAAGTCCGTAAATTAAATTTCCGGTGAAGCAAAATTCTGAAATTAAATTTTTGATACGGCCCCAGACTAAATTTCTGCTCTAATGTAATACAATCTAAATCAGAGGTGGCCAAACTTAGAAGCACCAAGATCTACTTTCAGCTTCCTCATCCCGAGAGCCGAGCGATCTACTGTTCCCTGTCGCAGCGATCTAGGTTTATATGTGAAATAAGCATGTTTATTTAATTTTGTGTGTTTGTGTCGCGATTGGGTATAAAACAGCAATAATTAAATTAATTATGGTTATGGCATTGCAATTACAATTATTGTATTGTGAATTTCACAATACAACAATGTTGTCACACGATCGACTGCCCGAGTATCCGCGATCGACCGGTCGATCGCGTTTGGCCACCTCTGATCTAAATCTTCAGTTAAATCTGTCAAAGTTTGCTGTCTGATTAGACCGTCGCAGCTTAATCTTCCGTCCAGTTGTTACCGAAGAAAGATTGACTCCGAATTAGGAATTGCGTATCCCCTTCGCTTTTCATTACGTCGGCTTCGATTACTCACCTGGAACTCCCATTGCGAGGGCATCACCTCGGCGTTGGTCCCCGCGAGCTTCACGCCAGCGTAGAGGCAGGCCCTGTAGTGGGCCTCAACGATCTCACGGCCGATCACCTTATCGGCGCCTACGCCGCAGTAATAGGGACCCTGTGGACCCGGGAAGCCATTCTTGGGCCAGCCGAGCGGCCTACCGTCGAAGTCCAAAAGAGTATACTCCTGCTCGATACCGAACCAGGGTTCCTGATCCTTGATAGTCTCCATTGCCTGGTTCGCACGGTACCGCTTGTTCGATTTCGTTGGCGTCTTGTCGCTGTAGTAGGTATCGCAGAGCACGAGCTTATTGTTACCGCGACGGAAGGGATCGTTATAAATCGCCACCGGGTAGAGGAATATATCACTGTTGGCGCCGTCAGCCTGGTACGTCGAGCTGCCATCGTAAGTCCACGTTGGTAGTTCTGGAAAAGATAATTGGAAGATTGAGTTTGATATTTCGTGTAGAAATAGCGAGTTATTAAGCGGGTCGCGTTTACTGGAGCTTCTTCCTTAGCAAAATTGCGATACGATTTTCTTCGGTTACAATTTCGCGCAACCAATTTCATGAAAAATCTTGTTATTACTCTTTAATTTCTGTTAATAAATATTTCAATAATAAGCCTTCAATCCTGAAGGATGAATCCTAAGATTAAACTTTGAAATGTAAAAATCTTTAAAAATCAATGTTCTGATGAAATATTCAAATTTATTTTCTCCCTGATGTCTGACGATTAACTAAGAAACGGGATTTTCTCATCCATTGATACGATTTAATCCGTTAATGGTTATTAATTTTTCACCGAACTTTTATTCAGAAAGAGATTATTTTAATTATTAATAAAATAATTAATATTTATATATAATGCAATTAACACATATAATCTGTAAGCCTCGATTTATTCTCAAAATGTATATTTTCAACGAATGGATAACAGCGTCACGTGACGCAGAAGCAATAATATCTGAATTATATTCCGAAATAATCGTTTACAAAAAATCTATGTCAATTATTTAAAATTTGTTGACTATAAACAGAATTCACTGCTCTCATATTTTTTAGTTTCTAGTAACGAATATTACAAAATTTAAAAATGACGTTAAATAGCATTATTGCATTCAGTGAGTCTCGAGATAAACGCTTTTCGTAACTGCGGTGCGTAATACGAGACGGATGAGCGTTTAAAGTTTTACTACCGCTTCATCAGCGAAGCGCATTAAATTAAGACTTTTATTGCTATATTCTCTCTGTTGAGCGGTAGTCCCATATTGTTGGATACACGATTATTAATTTCTGTAATAAAGATTCAGTATCAAATAATGCTAAATGTGTAATTTTACTGTTCTGTTACAGGATAGATATTATTAGACTTCAACAGAGTCGCTTTGTGATGCAAAGATCGCTCGTGTGATCATGATTCGCGAATATATAATGGCAGCGATCGGTAACGATAATGATCGACTGGATGATTGAATCCGAGCTACTCGTGTATCAATGTCCCATTGAAATTTATGGAAAATTATTGACGCAAGACAATCAAAGGCACTCGATCACGCGATTGAGTCATCTTTAAAAGATTCTCTTCTTTCAGGGAGAGAGACGTTTCTTTAATAAAAGATTCTTTCCTCTCAAGAAGAGACGTTTCTTTTATTAAAGGATTCGTTAAAATTGGAAATATCAAGGTATTAAAGATGCAAAAACTGATAGACTAATTAACATACATAAAAAAGCATTGTAATAAAGGTAATTAAAAGTAATAAAGACACTAAAAAATGGCTAGATATCAATTTAAGGTAGAAATTAAATTAAGAATACGAAAAATAAAAGAAACCTGCAACATAAGTATAAGCAATTTTATCTCAATATACTTTTCTTGGATCTATTCCAGGAACTGTTCCTGGGAATAGAAGAATTGGAATTAGATATAGGAGAAAGAGAAAAGAAAATATAAACTTATGTAAAACTTCATCTTAGAAGACCTTTCGATGGGCTTGTGATTATCGAATAAAATTAATTCGAGTACAATGTATACCAAATTTTACACCTGTCAGATTATTAATACACGTGACGCACTTACCGGAAGGATATTTCGGCACAAAGTTCAAGGTCCTGGTCTTGCTACGTAATCCTTCACCAGTACCGTCGATCCAGATGTATTTCGCCTGGACCGCGTTGTCTGGTTGGGGCAGATCGAGGTACTTTTGCAACAGAGTTTTATCCAACGCCGCATTCGGCGAATCCTTCAGCATACTGCGCGACATAGTGGTGCTGTAACAAAAAGAAAAGAATATATTGAAGATAAATAAAAACTTTCTCGAATCGCAATCATTTTTCGTATATAGCAAAGAAAATGTAAGAATTAAGAGAGATAATCGTAAAGCGCAAATTTAATCATCTTGTATCAAGAGATGACCTCTCTTCTCTTTTCTTGTTCCTTTATTAATTTTATGTAGAAAATCTATATATATATAGAAAATTTATAGATATATATAATATATAATATTAATATTATGATAGACATATATATATATATAGAATATATATTATAGAATATATATATATGTTATATATCTTATCACTAGGGTTATCTTGTAATATATATATTTATATATATAATATATATGTGTATATATATATTACAAGATAATCCTAATAAGATTAAAAAATTTTCTTAGAATTCTGCATACATTTTTTAAAAATTTCTATATAACATTATATTTTATAATTTTTTTAGTTATATGTATAGTTTTTACTTTATAGTTTATGACTTTTTAAAAAGATTTCAGATTTTCTATACGAATTGGATACACTTTTCAAAAACAGTAAGAAAATATGAAAAGATATGATAAAGTCAACATTTTTTCTAAAATTCTTTATATATGTGTGAAATCTGAAATATAGTCAGATTTCTCATTCTATAATTTTTTATAAGAACACTTATAAAATCTATAGAAGTTCAGTGTATTTTTCTAAAATTTTTATTAATTTAAAATATGAAACATTCTTAAAAATATTATGAGAACATTTTTCGCCAGGAAAATATACATGCAATTACATGACTGTACAGCTATCATTATAATTCGAATAATTGCAGGCATGTGCCTATCATCGCTTCACGTAAATATACGAACGTTTCCGAACGTTACGTTCCATATCGCTCCAGATAAAAAACGATATCGTAAAAAATAAGATGGCGCATTTATGTACACATAGTTTTACTACTTTTCATTATAATGAAGTTTTTTACGTATATATTGGTCTACATCAAGCTTTGCATTTTCAATAGCTCGTTAAAAGCTGTTGCCTTCAAAAGCTGTTTGTTAAAACTTTTTGCGGCATTGTCATTATGCTTGAGCGTCCTACATAATTATATTTTGGATGGTCCAACATAATTATTTTCAGATTTGTATCCCAAGTATTGTAGAACACAAAAGTCATGATGACGTCAAAATAATGCTAAAATGACGCCTTTGACATCATTTTGAGGTCATTTAGACGTCATCATGACTTCAAAATGATGTCAAAGGCGTCATTTTAGCATCATTTTGATGTCATCATGACTTTCTGTTCTACTTGGAATCTGGCTAAATTTTTAGATACTTCAGCAAAACCGTCCTTTCCGTGAACAAATTTCGCATCGACTTTAGGCCGTAAAGAGAATTCCTCTCGAGACCCTTTCCAAAGATCTCACTTCGTCGGCACGCGTGATGGCACGCTTTCCCGGAAAGCGGCGCCGTGGAAAACAGGCTTAAGAGGATCCTGGAGGGAAGACCGAACTCCGACGCGAGAGCCGACTTTACCGACCGATACATCATATCGATACATTGCTACACACTACTACATCAATATTGCACGCACACATTCGCAAAAGGCTATTCAAACAAACGGTTTTTTTTCTGGGTTATCAATCTGAATTTCAACGATTGATTGTTGTTTCTGCATTTATTCTGAACAGTGGAAAGTGTTCATTTTGTACATATAACATACAGAACTTTTCATGTAAGTAAATGTTTCACGAACTGACAGCTCTACCATACC
>NJRQ01000824.1:11452-28988 GCA_003063805.1 Aphaenogaster ashmeadi
GATCCCCTTAAGACGGCCGCGTGGCCCGTCCTCGATCGGCGGCGGCGACGGCGGCATGACGCACGTGTCGCATCGCGTCCGCGATACGATGCAACGCGCGACGCACGCGTGGAGGAAAGGCTTTAATTGTGGTGGTGCCGTGAAAAGATAGGTGCGCCCACATAAAGGCTTCACGCGCGGAGCACGCGAGGCGTGCGTGCGTCGCGTTCGACTTGGCGCGGCGCGGCGCGGCGCGCCGGCACGGCCGTCGCCGTCGGCGCGCGATGACGGGATTTTTCCTCTGGTTCCTCACGGAAAGAATGGTTTTGCTGAAAGATTTAAAAAATTGGCCAGATAAAGATCTGAAAATAATTTTGTTGGGTTATCAAAATAATTGTGTAAGAAGCCCAAAATAGTTGCTAGAATATCAAAACTTTTTGCAAAAATATTATCATGTTTGAGTGTCCTACATAGTTACTTTTGATGGTCTAACAAAATTATTCTCAGATCTGTATCTGACCAAATTTTTAGATATTTCAGCAAAACCGTTCTTTCCGTGCTCTCACCGAAAACCTTCACAGAAAGATTTCTTAACGGAGGTCGAAAGAGATACGCAATCTCTCCGGTCCTGTTTCGTGTGATCTGTTTGGTCCCGGGTCTTTGACAGTTCGAACCGATCTCCATAAGTCGGGACCGATAATGGTTTGACTTTCCGGTTCTTCAGCATAAATCTTCCACTCTACCAATGGAATTTTTATGTTGCAAGATAAAGCAAATATTTTCCTCTTTCTATATCGGGCGATACCGGAATTTTTATTTCTCTTTTAGTGAAGTGATTGTTTAACACTGGAACTACAAAGAATAGTCAAAATAACTAGTTTGTAATCTTGTATCAAATTTATAACGGTGCATTTTTTGAGATTTTTCGTTACTTTTGTAGCAATATGTAAATAATTAAATTGATTAATTTATTTTCCCTCTTTATTTCTTTTTTCAAAGAGATATTTATAGTATGATTAAATAGTAGAAATAGATATACATTAGTTGTCGATACGTGAAAGAACGGTTTTGCTGAAGTATCTAAAAATTTAATCAAATACAAATAAAAAAATAATTATCTTGGATCATCCAAAATAATTATGTAGGACGCTCAAGCTGTTTGCTAGGATGTCAAAACTTTTTGCTGATTTGCGATATATTGATTTAAATTAAAAATTGGCCAGTTGAGTCGAAACAAATCTCTTCTGTGGTTTAATATTTACTGGCGAAGAATATCCCACACGGAAAAAACGATAAGGTTGCCACAACCACAATAATAGTAATATTTGGTACAGCCACGTCCTGGTCTCTTATACACATCTAGATGTGTATAAGAGACAGTGCTAATAGTTAATAATACAATACAATTTATGACATCTCAATGTATACTGAGAGAAAAAAATAGTTGGAATAACAATAATCTCACTATATTTTATAGTGAGTTTTGGCCTCAAACATATTTTTATAGTTCATTTAAACATGCAAAATATAGCAGAGTGAACAGAAATTTATACTCTCTAAATCTGAATCAGTGCAATGGCTGTCTCTTATACACATCTAGATGTGTATAAGAGACAGGTACATTCACTATGTTTGCTGTACCAAATGCATATAGTTGCCTTCACATCAATGTGAATGTGACAACCACAGGACGTGGCTGTACCAAATATTACTATTATTGTGGTTGTGGCTACCTTATCGTTTTTTTCGCGCATCTTTTGTTTATTTATCACCATTGACTTAAGTATTGGTGCTCTAACATCATCGAATGTTGCGAGAAATATTATCACATGCCTCAGTGGTCGAACTGGCTACAATGCCCGCACGTATTGTAGTAGGGAGGTCCAGGTTCAAATCCTGGCTGAGGTAAAATTTTTCGCAACAAATTCTTTACATTAAAATTAATTTCACTCTCTTTAGAAAGGACCAAAACCCATGGTCGAAAAAACGTCGCGATTCGCGATAGGATTAATTTAAATTAAAAATTGGCCAGTTGAGTCGAAACAAATCTCTTCTGTGATTTAATATTTACTGCCGAAGAATATCCCATCTATTGTTTATTAACAAGAAAGTCTGGTATATTTAATAGAAAGAAATTAATCATGCTCATCTGGTAATTCCTAAAAGAATTCTGATTCGTTCATTTTCCAACAGACATACTGGTTGAATCTAACAGAATTCCAATTAATGCAATCAGATTTTCTTCAGTGCAACAGAATGCTTTTCTAAAGTGATAGTTAAATCTATATTATACTAACGGTTTTATACTTCACTTTTTCGAGCATGAACTTTCGGCGGTAACATGACTGCGCGATTATAAAGCGCTTTTAAGATCCTAACACTTATGCTTGTCGTATATGTGTGTAATCAAGGTCCGATGCCATAAAAGTCGCATCGGGAGTGGGAAGTGATCGAAACGATCCTGAGTACAATCGATCGAGCGGAAAATTTTCGACTTTCAACTTTCGTCTCGGCAAGGTTGAATGCCTTTTTTGTGCAACGTCTTCTCCGGCGATTGCGTAATTCACGTCGATCGTGATCGAATGCTCGAGTTCGAAAATGTTGCTATTCTTTCAGATACATTATCTCGGATTTACAGATAAGGCATACGCGCCCGGGAGTCACAAAAATTGTTTTCGACAGATAACACAGATTCTTATACAATTATCGCGATTGATCAATTCTTCTTATTTCAATTTTTTTGTCATTATTTGTTTATCGTCATATTGTTATCATAATAGTCTATAAAAAGACGAGAAAGTCAGATACAGAAATAGGATGCAATATCCGGTAAACGTCAACTAACAGTGACATTACATCAATATTATAATTTTAATTAATATTTTAATTAACATTTTAATTCAACAATATATGTAAATGTAATGTAATATGTTGTACATAACAGTTATATTGTTGAGTGAGAAATTGTAATATTGATGTAAGGTTACTGTTAGGTGATGTTTACTGAATAACTTAATTTTAACATAGATTCTTTGAACAACTTAGCGTAAATTTGATTTAATTCAAACTAGGGAAACTTCTTTTAACTTTAAAATTAACGTACTTCTCAAGTATGTGACTAAAAGCGACTCTTTCTGCGAAAGTATAGATCAAATGAGGGTCAAACTTCAGAATGCAATTTATTTTCCGTCTTATTCCTAGCTTAATTTCACACGAACTTTATCAGAGTTACTTTCAAAGTTAGTCGTCAATATATTTGAAGTTAAGTTTCCTGCTAATAATAGGACAACATCCTGAACAGTATTAGCGTGGAGACTAATTTTCTGGCTGATATTTCGGAAGGCACGTTTGTGTGTGGTGCACGTTACAGATGAACTTTGACCTTAATTTGGAGAGTGTCAATATGCCGCTGTGGTATCGTCTCGTGGATATAATAGCCGCGTAAAGCGAAAGATGTTTACTTACGTCACTTCGAAATTACATAATTAGTGCCACGCGTCTCTGGAAGCCGCGAAGACACCCGTATTAACTCGCGATCGTCATTTTAAGGCAATCTCGTAGAACTTGAGAACGAAATGTTTGGAATTCAAGATTTATACCTGATTTATTCTGCGGAATTGCGAAAGATTATCTCTCTCGATGAATACTGATTTCTAAGTAGCTATACTGAGAGAAATATGTTTTCAAATGAAAAAAATACATTTTCTTAAAACCATATCTTCTGATACAAGTATTTGTTTGTTTTATTTAAGCAAAAATATTTAGTTTTAAGTAAATACACATGTTACCTTAAGTATATTATTTTGTACTTTTACATTTTTTACATTTAAATAAATGTTTTATATAAATAACCTAATAATATTAAACTTAACTAAATTGTTTTTTAAAATTAAAAAATCTGATTATCTTGAATATAAAAATGATCTAACAGTAAATATTTTCTAGAACGAAAAGGAAATATATATTTAATTAAAAATTATAAATATAAATATTATAAATATTTTAAGCAAGAAATTTAAAGATTTGAATACAATAAATAATCAGGGTGATTTTTTCTTCGACACGACTGACCAAATTTATTGGCCATCTTCTTACTTGAAACCATCTTCTTACTAGAAACTTCTTACTTGTAAGAAGTTTCTTAATAAATTTGGCCAGTCGTGTCGAAGAAAAAATCACCCTGATTATTTAATTCACTGGCGAAGAGAAGACTCATCTACTACAATAAATAAGTTATTAGGACTCACCGAGTAAATAATTTTTTTGTGTTAAGTAAAATTTTTTTGTATCACAAGATATTTTTTCTCTCAATGTACTGACATCCAAACTAAAAATATCGCTGACCGTATTAATTTGAACGTTCAGAGATTTATACTTATATCGGCACATGCTATGCTACTTTTCCGCTTAAAAGTTCCCCCTAAAGTTTACGTGATATGTCTTGTATATATTATGTAGGACTGTTAGACAAGAAAAAAATTGATCGGTGTATCGGAGAGTTATCTTCGGTCAAGAAGTCACTTTTGTACAATACATATATAATCATCTTAATCATTCAGTCGATGAGTTATATGCTTGGCGAGCGTTGACCTACTTTTGTCTCAATTGCGAGACGATTGCGACCAATCGAAAGTCTGAGTGCAATTGACGGTCTGACAAGTGCAATTTTTCGAGTGTTAAGAGGTTCTACGCCATAAATGGTAAATCGTATTTACTTATTATCAGTCATGCTAATAGTTAATAATACAATACAATTTATGACATCTCAATGTATACTGAGAGAAAAAAATAGTTGGAATAACAATAATCTCACTATATTTTATAGTGAGTTTTGGCCTCAAACATATTTTTATAGTTCATTTAAACATGCAAAATATAGCAGAGTGAACAGAAATTTATACTCTCTAAATCTGAATCAGTGCAATGGCATACTTTGCACTGATTCAGATTTAGAGAGTAGTCATCATATTTGCTTTGTTATTATTACCATGTGTATAGTAAAGCATGCTAAGACTATAGTTACCTGTATTACCAATATTTGCCAAATATTCCAATTGTATTGATTGTATAAAATGGTTAATTTCTCTTACCCATTCCATATATTCTATCTTACTATATTTTTACTTTAAATGATTATAATTATTGGTAAAAATTTTACATGAGTCACTTATACTATGCCTATATCGTAATTGTCACCAACATAAATGGTAACACTTACTATAAAAATGATATTTCTAACTAATAATCATTTACTATGTCATTATAGTTCCAAATATCATACATTTTTCTCTCAGTGTAACTTGTAAAGTTTTTCATTTAGTAGCAATAAAAATTGCGAGACATTTCTCAAAATTTAACTCAAACGCGTAATATTTTGTATAAAAAACTTTATTCTTTTCGTTGAATTTATATTTGATTTTTATTTATAGGAATTCGACATTTATACGATATTAAAATTAGTCGTTTGATTGAAATCAATTTACAGTCGACCTCTCGTCATTAAACATATTTAATTAACAATCAATATAAATTACAAATAGCTTTACAAAAAATTGCTATCAAAATATCCGAATCAAACCCAATCAATCTTCCTGCATTAATAATAATTTATCTATCCCTTTTGTTCACAAAGTCTCCTTTTCGCGGATTCTGATTCGGTTTTTTCGTTTTCACTTGTAATCTACGAGCTCGGAGAAAGACTGAGAAGGATGAAAATAAGTGCGGAGGTTAATGTACTTCCTGCTGAACTCGCGTGGATGCAGGGTGAATGTATTCGTGACGATTCAGCGACCTTTGCTCGATCCGAGTCCGTTGTTTTGCCATAAGCGGCCAAGAGTGCGCACGTGCGCATCAATATGTGTCATGTCGCTCGCATATCTGGACATGCGGGCAGAAAGTGATGTCATGAAAAATACGATATCATCCTATTTATTAACGTTTTAGCGTTTTGACGCGTGCCACGATTTAGCATTCCTTTTCCTTTACTTGTAAACGAGTTAAAATCAGAAACATAGGCGTTCATGGGTGGCAAAGAGGCAAGGGCGTCCGCAAGATTTTTTCCAAGAGGGGGGGAGGCATGTTTTAAAATATTACTTCCAGAATTAGAATACTTATTTGTAATTTATAAACCTTTTGAAATTATAATCCTATTAGGGCAGAGATCGGCAAGGTTAGCACAACTTTGTCTTTCGTTTATTCAAAGAGAGAGCAAATGCTTAAATTTTTGCTGATTCCAGGGGGGGGGGCAAATGCCCCTTTTTGCCCCCCCCCTGCGAATGCCCATGCAAGGAGGGGCATATGCCTCCCCTAAATTTTAATTTTTTCAATTTTTTCAGAATGATTTTATGATTGACAACCAGATAATTTTTTCTTTGAAATTTATACAATTAAAAATAAAAATTTGCATAAATATTTCTTTAAAAAATATTTTTTGAAAATTATACGTTCGTTTGGCAGAACTTTACAAAAATGGTACCCCTAAGTATATTTACACTCTGCCCCCCTCCCCCCCACCTCTTGAAAAAAGTTGCAAAGGCGTCCGTGGTTAGAAACAGAAAAGATTTTTCACGGTGAAGTTCGCACGAGAATATCTTCAAGAGAGTAGATGTGACACATGCTGAAGAAAGAAATCCTAACCGCGGTCGTTTACATCGTCGTGTATTTATGTTTTCTTTTGTTCGGCATTTCGGTTTTGTTTCAACACTTGGTGCGATGACTGTGCAGGGCGCCGTGACATATATACTTTTGGACTTTCGTATAATTCGGTCGCCAATTTTTTCTGCAAATTTTTCAATATTCAAACTTGGCTATCGAATCGACATTTTGTCGTTACTCGGTACTAAAGTAATTACTACATTTTATTTACGCGACGAAGTGTCGAGTACCCAAGTAGAACAGAAAGTCATGATGACGTCAAAATGATGCTAAAATGACGCCTTTGACATGATTTTAAAGTCATGATGACGTCAAAATGATGCTAAAATGATGCCTTTGACATCATTTTGACGTCATCATGACTTTCGTGTTCTACTTGGGTACATCGATCAAGTTTCAACGATAAGTTCTCCGATCCGTTTTTCTTACGAATATTTTGAAATAAATCTAATTATATAAACATACTTATAAATCAAAATTAAAAGATCTATTAATATATTAATAGAAAACGTTTTATCTGTTATTAATAATTATACAATATTTTACAATAATTCCGTATAGCAAAATATTTTATCATACGTGATCCGTAATAGTTTCATGTTGGATAATAATCGGATTTGTTCGTGATTTGTCTCAATTCACGTTTCGTGGAAAATGAATACGGTTCACTGCGTAAAGGATCTCGCGAGAGGTTTTGCGGCTCAATTTTTACTGGCATTACGTGCCTCGCGCACTTTAACGACTCGCGCAATAAGGTCACTCGGGATTAAACGTATAATTTACCGGTTTTCCGCGACAGGTTAATCGTCAGGTTTGTAGAAAGCATCTGGGACGAACAGATGAAACGGAAAAAAAGGTAATCAAAATATATACATGTAATGAGGTGAAAGAAGGCGCGGAAGCCTACTTTGGACGAAGCCGTCCTTGACCTCTTATAATTTGAAGAACGAGCTCTGTAGGCCTATTCTGTAATTTGTAATGGCAGTGCCGTTATCGTTGCGCAGATATAATATATGATAAAAAAGCTGCAGAATAATCCTATTGGAATTTGTAATAAAACCTATTCACATTCTTTTTAACACTAGATCTACCAACGATTAATTTCTATTTAAGTTATAATACACAGTAAAAAACATTTTGTATACTTGTGTTAAAACCAGTCCTTGTTAAAATTTTTGTGTTGAATTTTTGACATATCCGAGTGTTAGTTTAACATAATGTGATTATGTTATTGGAATATTTTGTGTTAAATTGATTTTCAACATTTCTTAGTGCTAAAATAACACAATTTATGAGTAAGTGCACAAATAACATAAAAATAATGTAGTTTTAAAATGTATAAATTCTAAGAGATAAATAAATAAAATGTACGTGTTAATTTAATATATTATAAATGTTAATTTTACTGAAGAAATATGCTTCCACAATTTGTTTCCAAATTGTATTAAATGTTACATTTTTTAATGTTAATTTTACATAATATTTGTGTTACTTTCTAACATATTTATCTTGTGTTAAATTAACACAAAAATTTGAGTGAACAATTTGGTCCAACACGTGAAATGTGTTAAATTTAACACAAATTTTCCAACTGTATATGTATATTTTTTTAAACAAGGGATGAAGGGAAAAGATAAACTGATCAATTTAATCATTAACATATTGCAATAAAAATCATAGAAGATCTCAAAAAATGCACTGTAAATTTAAGAAATTTTAAAAAAATACAAACTCGTCATTTCGATTCCTTTGATAGTTCTAGTGTTAACTAGCGCAACTGAGAAAAGTATTATCTTTCGATGTGAACAAAGAAACATCTCGTCGACGTTCGAACGTCAAAAAAATAGCGATAAAAGACCAACTGACGTACATACTTCCTTATCAAACATTCGGTTTGTTATCGCGGTATTTTCCGAACATTAGTAGCTCGTCAGTCACGATATGAATCGATATGTGCTGTTTCTCTCGGAATTCGAGAACATGTCTTAGAAATACGTAATTTTCTCTTCGTTGCATTGCCTCTTTCGAGTTCGAAGATAGATCTTTTCATAAAGTTGACAAATTATTAATTTCGACAAAGAAAGAGATGATCCATCGTTTCTTATGCTTCTACGATTAATATTGCTGTAAAATTTTGTCATACCAATGAACGAGATATTATATTATTATCGTAACTTGCAAAGTTTTACGTTGTGTATTGTTATACATATATTTGTACGTATACGTTTAATTTATATTAAGCTTACATCAATTCTATTTTTTGTATATGTTGGAATCTTTAATTTATTTTTCAGATTTCTAATATCGCCCCAAAGGGATCCCATATCAACGCTAATTTACGCTCTTATGATACGGTTAACGTTAAAACTCAATTTAAAATTTATTCTTATATTAAAATAATAATAAATACTTAAATATACTAATATAGTGATACCGATTACTATTTTACTTTTTTTATTCCATTTACGTCCGACTCTCTCCTATTCGATTTTGCTCGATAATGTTTAACTCTTTCGTGAGTTGTTTATTACTTATTTTGTGTCTTTTATGTATGTATTTCGTGCGTCTAGTCTTTATCAAAAGATGACGATATTCGAAGCCCTTCTCCTGTAAGAGAATGGCTTGCGCAAGAGGAAAATGATTTCTTAACCGAGAATGCCTCTCACACATACACACAGTAGAAACACTCGCGCTGGGAGCACGCGTGATTTATTTGAAATTTAATTCGACTAGTTGCCGCGGAGTACCTAATTCCATTCGTTCCGGCTTTGACATTTAAATATCAGAGAATTTATCCGAGATTCCGTAGCTCCGTTACATGAGTATCATTATTTTTTCTTTTTTAGAAAAATGCATAATGCATTTCAATAGCGCAGACCAGTTTTCGAAGTTTTAGATCAGTCGATGTTGAATCGCCATAAAAATAGCGACGCGTTATCGCGACATCATGATAAGTGGTGTGTGCGAGGAGGCGAGATTATAAATAATTCGGAAGCGCGTTGCGTATAAACAACCTCGACGAGGCCTTCCTTTAAAGCTCTGTATGCATTTCAAATCAATACAGATTTTGATACAAAGCGTGTCCTTGAAAGTATCTTTGTTGTGTTATCTTGAGGCGTAAGGATTATTCACACAAATTCAAATGACGGTACTCGAATAACCGAAATATACAATGCGTCAATTAATATTTGTGCGTTACTTATGAATTTAAATATATTAGTATACATTACTCTTATTGCAAATTTGTATATACTCAAAAAACTATTTTTTTAAATATATATTATTGTATATATATTATTGTATATATATTATTGTATATATATTATTGTATATATATTATTGTATATATATTATTTCTAAATTTAACGTTATTTCAATTACTTCTTTCATCGAAAGTTCTTCGAATTATTGTTCTTATTACTCGCGTTGTTTTCACAAGATTATTTTAATTATATAATTTATATATTTCTTTTATTTCATATTTTACTTTAATTAATATCTTGTTCAAATAGAGGATTAGTTCGCACACACGAATTCTCTATATAGTCATGTTAAGTCGCGTCCTTTTATTCGCGTTCGTCAGAAACTTGCCTTGTAATGAAGCGAAAGCTTCTCAGCTGCCGACCTTAACTTTGGCCACATTCCATTAACCACGGGATCATTAATCTCTCAAAATCGACCATTGCCGTAATTCCCGTTCTAATAGTAATGCGCAATCATTTACGAGTAACACGCCGCAACGACGTCGATATCAAGTTGTTAAATGCAAAATTGTTGATATTGGCCTTTTCTGTCTCGCATACTGTTATCTTAAACAAATTATGACTTGACGATTACGCATTGTACATCTCTTCAAGACCGGAAATACTTTATTTTTTATTTTTAAGTAATTTTGATTTACTGCGATTCGTTTTACGGCCCAATTAGCCGTGATTTACGAGTGACACTTTTGTACGTATTTAAAGAACGACAAAAGAATGTAGCAAAGACGACTTAAATATGAAACAAGATTTGGGTTGAAGCGTCAATCAAAGCATACAGCTAAGTACTTTTTGTCATCGGTTCAACAATTTCGGTCTGAAGATATAAACTTCAGAAATGGAAGACAGAAAAATATTCCAAAAATTTTTGTATAAGAAAGGCATCAAGAGATTATTTTACTGCTAAAAATATATAGACAGTAATTATTACACATAAAGTTACGATTAAAATAGCTTAAAGTATAAAAAAATCGACAATTTTATCTAATAAAAATTAATAATATTGCTAATATTTAACTATCTATACTATTATTTGAATATACCAAGAGATTATTGATTTCATAGTAACAATATTAATAAAAATTGTATGATACAATTACAGTACTTTTATTAATTCCTGTAAATAACAGCTGTCCCTCCAAATCAATTTACTAAGTTTTAATCATCATCCCGTTAAAGTTTGGTTTAAGACAATCAAATTAGTTCAGAACTTGATTGTCTATGTAACTTTTGGAAATTCAAGAATTAGAGAATAAAATCTGGTTCAATTTTCTTAAAAAAAAGGTAATTCTAACTTTGTCTACAATATTATGAAAAATACTGCGATGGTTTCGAAAGACTACATATTGGAAGATGGACATAATATTGAAAGATTAACGTCAATTTTCAACTGGTAGTAGATCTGTTCTTTTAAATGCATTTTTTATTTCTTTCTCCAAAATGTGAATGCATATTTGTTACGTTTTGATTAACATACAGCTAAAAAGAACAGATCTAATAAATGCATATCAGTACAGTCTGAAGACTCTCCGTCTTAATCAATCAATTAAAGATCCAAAAACGATCGATTCTAATAATCTTGTTCTCTACGAACCTAAGACACCTGCTGACGGTGATCCATGATTTTTGCTCGGTCATCGCGGCGCGCAAGAGCTTCGGCCCGCAAATCCTGACGAGGATATTGGTGCTCATCTTTGCGGAATTTGGTCTTCGGGGTTCGCGAGAGAGATCTCGATCTCGGTCTTTAAGCGCGTTTCGAGAGAAACGGCGGGAGAGAGAGGAAGAAAGGAGCGAGAATGAAAATAGAGCAACACCGAGTAGAAAGCACGTGGGAGCAACGCACCCTGAGAACTGGCCGACAAGGAGTGAGAGTGGTACCATTTATATGGGCGCCCCTCCCCAATTGCTGTCGGCGCCTCAGGAGGCCCGACGAGTCCACGATTTGTCTCGACGCTTCCAATCCTCTCCGCGACGACGCGCGGAAGATCCCGCGGTGCCGATAAACAAACCACTCGGCCTCACGTGTCGTTGCCCACCTGACCGGGCTACAGGTCCAATTATGCCACGTGTCGAACATCGGAGCTTGCCGAGTAATTCGCTGCTCTCCCGTGCCAAGTTAATTTTCTCTGCTTCACACATCACTTGGCAGAGCGAGGGAGAGAGAGAGAGAGAGAGAGAGAGAGACTCACGTACTGGAAAAGCGGAATCTTGTAACTCGATCAGTGCCTAATCTCAATAATTGTTATTGCGTAATGCTGTTGTATTTATAGATATGACTTCTTTACTCCTTCATTTCTCGTCGACCGTTTGCGAAAATGGTGCGCCACGACTGATGTGAATAATTTCGCAATTAGCGCGTGATTAATTAATTCCAGGATTTGAGAGAGAACATCAGACACGACGAGAGACGGGGGCTCGTCCACGGTGTTAATTTTGTCTTCCTCGTTTCGAGGAGAGACAGTGAATTATGAAGATAAAGCTACGGATCCTGTTCAGTTACCGTCACTATATCGGCGTTTTAAATTATCACGTCATTAATATTTTACTGTTGTCGTCACAATTATTAGTCATCGAAAGAATTTCTATTTTGTATTATTTTTTGTATTATCATAACTTATTTTTATCTCTTTGCAACGCGATATTCTGGAAATATAAATCTTAATATATATTTTCGAATTTGGAAATACAATTAAATGTTAAGATAAATATAACTTTCTATATTGATATATAATTAGTATTGATTATTATTTTTATATCTTTCCTTAAATGTAAATTAGAGAGTAGAAGTTGATAAAAGTATAAGAATAAATATAACAAAAATAAATATGGAAAATATGCTATCATGAGAACGAACAATAGAGATTTACTCTTCCAAAATATAAATAAAATGTGTTACATATATATATAATCATTCTAAGATAATTGATAATACCAATAATTTTTTAGAATAACGGAATGAATAGAAATTAACAAAGGTATAAAATGTATACAGATAAAAACAAGGTTTGGATCTTCTTGCTCGTTCACGATCAAAATTAAGATAAATAAACAAGCCGTAACGAGACAAATTAAACATTGTCGCGACGATTCGTGGCTGAAACGTCAATTGGTCGAACCACAACAATATGCAGGCGGAAATGAAAGAAGAGAAATAAAATGTGTCATGCGCGGTTGACGAGTTTATTGAATAAAAAATGCTAACGTGGGTAATGGAGCATTCAAAAGAGTGATTGTTCAAGTAACTAATTGTCGTGAGAACCCCGTGCTAACGTGTCATTGACTTTCGAAAAACTAACTATATATATCATTTTTTAAAATTTTCATTGAATTTATAAATAAATATTTGATGAATATAAAGAATTGACTATATCGGTGTTAATTATAAATATTAATATATTTAAATATTTTATATTAACTTTTTAAATTATTATTTATTTATTTATTTAAATATTTATTTATATAATTAATATATTTAAATATATTAATCATAAATACTAATACTAAATCACTTATAAAAAATAATAATATAAAAATAACAAAGTATATAAAATTGTTACAAACCAACAGTAATTCAATAGCAGTTAAATGCAAATAAATATTGAAATTATAAAAAAAGATAATTAAATTATAGTTAATTGATTTAAAGCGCCTGTATTTTATGTATAGTGTAATTATAATAATTATAATATAAAAAGAGATAAAAAAGCAAGAATATAAGACATAAAATAATTATAGAAAAAAAGATATTATTATGTTATAAATAATAAAGTATCTATATATAACAATGTATATAATTCGTAAGACCATCCGTTTCATTTTGCATAAATCCAAAGGCTGAGTTTACCCGAATTAAGACTTAACATACCTACAAATGGGTTCGCAAATTAGCGTACAACTGATCGATATTTGAACAAGCACGAATGTAAGTATGCACTTTGCGTTCACGTGATCACTCAGTCGTTTAATCAGTTCACGGACAATGTTTACGCGACGCGTTACGCACGATTAACACATACATAAGAAAATACTATGTCAAGATATCTGCATACATGAGAGGCAGATCCACGTGAATTGATTATGTCGCGACCGTATCGCGGTGGAACAATTAGGGCTAGTCAATAAATTTCGAAATACGATGACTATTCAATACGGGCGGTACGATCTATTTAATGGACTTGGCACGTGACAAACTTTCACATGTGAATTTTTAACAAGGTACGCGTCCTCGAACACGTTATTGAATACACGAATGATTTAATAGCGATACAGCAAATAATTAGCTATTTTAATGCTTAAAAATGCACAAAGTGCATTCGCGTTTCAGTTTGAAATTCCTGAATGTCATTTTGTACATATAATATGCTTCATAAATTAATAATATAGGCAGTTGCATGATAGGTAATTGTAGCTTAATTAAACACAATATAAATATAAAATTATATATACAAATAAAATGATATAAGATTATTTAATTAATGTATGGAGAAATTTATTTAATCATTTTGAATTGAAATAATAAATCTAATTATAAAACTTTTGGCACGGAAATCGAAATATTTTAAAATTGTAAGATATGTAGAATTGTAAGATATGTAATCTGTTTTAACAGGTATTTTATTCAAGGTATTCAAGGTAACAGGTATTTCATTAAAGAAGTTGCTCTTTAAATTGTTCAATAATTATTTTAAATCGTTAAACAATAAACATGAAAAAAAAATTTAGTCGCTACCAAAATTGTAAAATTCTTTGAGTCATATTTTCAACAGATATTTTACAAAACAACCGGCCTTGTAAAAAAAGGCGTAGAAGAGAAGAAATACGTTGCATCTTTACGCGAAGTCTGATACCAATTATTTTCATTATGCAAGCGAAATAAGAGACAATGCTTCTCTCAGCGTCATTGTTATTATTATCGGTATGTACATACTGCGTGGTCTATATATCTGAATATTCAAGTATTTATTATGCGAATTTGTATAGGCATTATCCGAATACCTCGATAGCTATGCCCGAATTCCGAAGCTACAGAATTTGGTCCCTCCAAATAAGTAAAAGAGAGAGAGAGAGAAGATTCTTATAAATCTGAAACATAAAAAGCAAAAAATTGCCCACAAAAATGAATCTTGAGTTTATATCTTTTTTTTGTCGAAAGATCCTGTCTCGAAATATTCCACTGATCCATCGATAATTTCTAGTATGCAACTGACCTCTCCTCCTTATTTGCCGCCGTACGGGAAACAAAATGTCGAGCTTTCTACTTATCTTATCGTTGCTTACGAGGTTTCTGTTCTTGTAAATATGATAAGTAATTACCACTCTCTCTCTCTCTTTCTCTCGTTTGTTCTCTCTTTCTGTTTACTTGTCTCACATTGTAAGAATAAAAACTAGTCGGACTACTATAACAAACATCATTTCACGATGTTTGTTATAGACTACTATAACAAACATCGTGAAATGATGTTTGTTATAGTAATGCGACTAGTTTTTATTCTTACAATGTGAGACAAGTAAAAAGAAAGAGAGAACGAACGAGAGAAAGAGAGAGGTAATTATTTATCAAACTACGCATTACTATAACAAACATCATTTCACGATGTTTGTTATAGTAGTCGGAACAAGAATAAATTTTTTATTTTATTTAAAAAATTTAAAAAACTATTAACTTTGTTTTAAAGTGAAGTGAACTACACGCGATTTTAGATTTAATTAAGTAAAAAGGAAAAAAATTTATTTCTCAATTGCAACTAGATCGAAAAATATCATGCAAATAATATATGATACTAGTTACACTTTTTAAAAGCAAACCATGAATCTCTGAAGCACTGACGTTTCAATTATTGTACATAGCTACATGTTGCATCATTATATCCAATCATATACTTTTAATTATTGTAATTTCCATTTTTCAATGAAATTATATTAATTAACTACATTAAATATTTTTTTATATTAATTGACCATGTGAGTATATAATTTTTAATTTAATTAATTTAAAGTTTTTACAACATTTCTATCAAATGTTTTGGAACGCGATTTATTTCCATTTCTCAAGAAATGCTTTTAATTGACCGATAAAAATATAATTTCATAAATTTTCCTACGACAAAACATATGCTTTGCCGTATCTCTTTTTTTACTTAAAGATTAAATTCACATCTTTCTTTATACATTGATAGCTATAAGACCAAACCGAATTACATCCCCGCGCGTGACTAACGGACGTCATTGAAGAGATGTGTTGCACCAATCAGTGAATTGTTAAAGCAACTATTACGTCAATAAGATTAATTAATCACTATGAATTTGCGTCGGCTTTACATTTGTCACTTGAAATTAATTACTTGTTTTTACAAAGCGTTGTCAATTGTTATATTAAACGTCATTAACTCTGCATTGGTCCAGTGGAAATTTTATTCGTTGTTAATCTAATGATAAAGACCCCAATATATAATTTTAATCAATGAAAAAGCAATATAAATAGTAAATGCTAAATTTACTTAAATTAAGGAATATAAATAAAATTATATTATTTATATAAATATATAAATATATATAATTTAAATATAATCTGAGAAAGTCTGCGAGACTTCAATGTTTGCAAGATTGCAAATTTTTAACATACAGTCTTATCAATTTATATATATTTTTTAAATCAAAATTGATAAGACTGTATGATAAAAATTTGCAATCTTGCAAACATTGAAGTCTCGCAGACTTTCTCAGATTAAAGGAGATTAGCACAATATAACATGGAATTATTAAATCGGTCATTAATGCCGTTATGATAACTGATGGACGAGCATTTAAGTCGAAACAAATTAGTACTTATTTCAGCATATATTAATAGCTGTTTCTTAATTTTATCGGCATATTCTGACGATAATATTCGTTTCTAATCGTTCAGCGATTGCAAAATCATGTATCGTTGACCTTTCCGTTGCTGCCTTCCGCAGATAATTCGAGATCTCGTCTTTCACGAGACGTATGACGTCTAACGAATGACGATATTCAGGAAATTCGATTTCACGAACAAATCGTAAACAGATTATACCCGCGGAGTTTAGAAAAATAAAGGAGTGAAAAGAGCGTTGCAAAAGAATAATTTTTAATTACTCGACATACTTGTAGTTTTTTCGTTATTGTTCATTAGGGAACTTAAAGTTCTTCAAGATTTCTAGATTTTGTTTATTAAAAGATTTTCTTTTATAAAATGAAAATTTATATCAATAAATACACTAAAACAATCTGAGGATGCATTTATCAAATTATATTGCATTTTATAACATTATACAGGGTGTTTCAGGACCTATAGGACAAACTTTAGGAAATGATACGTTTCACCAAGAGAATCAATTTTTGTTAAGGGACTCGTATCCTTCAATGCATCCTTAAAGATCTATGTGTCCTTGATCAGACCGCTTATGAGGTAGCGAGACAACCAGTTGCATGG
Organism: Aphaenogaster ashmeadi; assembly: GCA_003063805.1. Lineage (NCBI taxonomy): Eukaryota > Metazoa > Arthropoda > Insecta > Hymenoptera > Formicidae > Aphaenogaster > Aphaenogaster ashmeadi. Next base: position 28,796 of record NJRQ01000824.1, read on the forward strand.
AAGCATTCCACGTGGCGTTTGACAATAGTAATCCATGTAAAACAATTAAAGCAAAAACAAAATCAAAGGACGTGTAAATTAGTATTGTCAGATGTCACACGGAATGCTGCCGCGCGACCGGTTGCCTACCTCATAGGCGGTCTGATCAAGGACACACACGTAGCTCTTTAACACTAAAACTACCACCGCCGCC
>NJRQ01000824.1:29088-43231 GCA_003063805.1 Aphaenogaster ashmeadi
ATCAAGGACACACACGTAGCTCTTTAACACTAAAACTACCACCGCCGCCGCTGGTCAAATGACCGTTTTTAAACTTTTGATTAAAAATTCTGCATTCAATATTATCGCTTTTCCCAATTGACTTCAAGACTTTTCCTTAATATACATATAATCAATTTTTCAATATCTGTTTCTCTTCTTCTTTTGTTTCTTCTGATAAACATATTGCCTGCATTCAATTGAAAAAAATAAAACTTTTATTTAAAAACCATTCGACCGGTTCGGTAGAAATAAGTATATATAAATTGTCGGTAGCTTTAGTGTTAAGGACGCGTCGGAGGACACGAGTTCCTTAACAAAAATTGATTCTCTTGGTGAGACCTATCATCCCCTGAAGTTTGTCCCATGGGTCCTGAAACACCCTGTATACTGTATATTAATTACGTTTTATAATAGTAGTACATAAGACAAGATATAGATTATCATATTATATGTATGTATATACTCATATATTTTGTTTAATTTTATGTAAGTTCTTCCCATATCTCTATCATTTCCAAGATATTACTTGTCCCTATTCCGTGGAATATCTACATAGGGAAATGCCAATTAAAAGGGCTGTTCTTCTACAAATCTCTAAATTCTTTATTCAAATAAATTTATAACTTTTATTTAATTTTATTTGATAAAATCTTATTTACTTTTTCATTAATATCAACGGCGGCATTAATTACGATAAATTTGCCACGTGCTAAAATTAAAGATTAATGAATCGATCAAAAGGACAAAGTGTCTTATTTCAAGAAAGCAACCATATGTTCCCATCGAATCTACCTTTTGGTCGATAAAATTACTTACATATTCGCTATAGACGGCGATCGATCTTCTTATTCCACGTTATATATGTTATTTGCTAACATTATGCCAATCGAATGTTAATCTAGACTTTTCTTTCAGATTGCGATATTTGTTTAAAGCTTTCTCGTTCTACTGCATTTGTGTACAAAGATTTTGTATTCTCGTATTCTTTTCTCATGTTTTTAAAAAAATATTAGAAATATATGTATATTTGTCAATAGAATCTATTAAGCTTGGAATCAAGAAAAAAAATCTCGCGAGACGAGTTAATGTATAAAACATAATTATGCAGATAGAGCGTAAATGATAAAAGACGCCGAGCTAATTACTTTATAGGCTAACAAGCATTCATAGCACACGTGAGAAAATCCGAATAATTTTATAAGCGACACAAGCGTGTGTCGATAAACGCCCATTTAATTATAGATAAGCCTCGCATGTCGACGACAAAGAATCTTGCTTTTCAGTATCGTTTCAGTGTTCGATAAATGCACGAACATGGATATTTGACAATCACATGAGAAATACTAATTCTAGACAACGCCTAGATAATTACAAGTTAAATTATATATTGTTGTAAGAACTGTAACTCCAATTATATTTCTTGTTACCCTTTCAATCAGAAACTAATCTCATAATCGTATCTTGATAAAATTTCAAGAATATAGAAATGATTGAAGTTCGAAAACATGCTTCAACGATAAGCTGTAAAGCAAATTAACGTAAAGTGAAATCAAATATCTTTTATAGCTTTATCGAAATTCCACATTGATAAGATTGGGCAAATATTTATTTTGTTTTACGTGAGAGCAAAAAATTGATATACTTTTAAATCTTATTCTTCTTTTGATTTTTAAAAATATATTACGCAAAAACAAATAGCTACCTATTTTAAAAATAAATCATGAAACAACGTTTTCGGAATATAATTATTTTTCTTAAAATCAAAATTATAAATAGAACAACATAATAAATTCTAAACTACAAGATTTGTAGTTATCATAAAATTATTTGGAAGTGATGATTTTTGATTTCACAATCATTATGAAACATTAAAATTATATAATCATCATTAAAAAAATAATAATTGTAACTCATTAAAAATTTTCACTTGTGTTGCTTCGTGTTGCGTTTTTAAGTACGGCAATAACAAGGACCACAGCACTACGAATCTGCGTTGTTGATACATATTTTTCAAAAATAAACTGCAGTGTCACTTGCACCGTTTCGCGCATTTTTATTTCTGTCGCGTTACGTTATACGAATTTACGAGGTCGCACGATAAAGTACGAAGGCGGATAAAGCGTTCCACTGACCTACACTTGCCATCAGTCAATGGTCCTTATATAGATCCTTCATTTAAGGATTTAACCCCATTCGAATATATCTATTCGCGGAAATCAAATATATCGCGCGCTTTGCGGATAGCGCTTCGCGAAGTTGACACGACAGCAAGAAAGATCGATGTCTTATACAGGGCCTCGCGAAATAAAATTTTTCGTCACGAAGTTTCGATTATATCGACACACGTTGACGTCTTTGCAAAAATGTGTGCGCCAATGCATATATACGGATCTTATATCCACCGCAAAAATAGCGACCAGCTGCAGCCTGGTTACAATCGATATCTCAATCGTTCGATATAATGCGGAATATTTATTGAAAAATCGACATATTTTTACATATATACATATATAAATAAAAATAAAAAATCTATACATATTTAAACAAAATTATTTGAAAAAATATATATATGACTTTATATTTTTAAAACTTTAAAAATTTATTTCATAATTAGAGAAATTAATATAAATTTTAAAATAATTTCCGGGCATTATAAAAAACAATTTTTTTAAAGAGCGTATTTTTTTTTTGTTTTAAAATTTAAAATAAGATTTTATGAGATCTCTTCTATAGACTATTGGAATTTCTGACTCTAATTGTTCGGCAGGTTTCGTAGGTATGTTTTCAGATGAAGAGTCTCACGCTGAGCACTACAGCCGATGGACCAAATTGAAAAGAAGCCATGAAGTCAATCAAGAGCGTCAATTACGACTTGAAAGGAAGACGCTCGGGCGTTTAAGGAATTTTAGATGTACACACTCCTTGGTCTTCAATAGAACATCTATATCGAAATAATGTGGAACATTCGATACTCTTACGAGAATTTTCACTTCTTAAAATACTATATAAAATAAGTTTCTAAAAATAGTCTTCAAAATAAGTAAATTTTTCTTACGAATTTTATGTATATAAAATCGTTTTTGTTAATTGCAACTCTTGTTTTAAAATTTTATTGATGTTCGTTTTGCAAAGCTCTAGAATGTTTATATTCATACTGTGTCATGATTATTGATCGGAGTTGAGAATGCGTCGAAGTATAGACATCTGTATTGCCGAGACTTAATTCGTTTATATCTCTTTTATTTGTTGTTTTTTATCAACAGATATATATTATAGAAAATTTAACTAACTGAAAATTAATTTCTTTTTATCTCGCGCATCTCCCAAAAACTGTTAATACAAAATGAAAAAATATTAATCAAGTTGTCGTTCAATTTATCTCACCGAAACATTAGATTGCGAAAAAACAAGATCAATCGGATTTCCATCACGGACATTGCTCATAAAATTTTGTTTTATCAAACCCTACTTTGTTAATTCTTGACGTCATATAAAATATTGCGGGAGCAATGGTCCGTGCCAAGTTTCCGGAGTGTACTATGAGTTGCTTCTCATGGTCGAACGAACAATGACAGTATCATGCCAACTATTTCCGGCACACCATCACCAAGGACATTATGTACAAATCTGATCCTCACTGCCAAGGAACTTTCCTTTGCTTTATTCGCGTAAGTTAAGTTGAAGAAAAATGAAGATATCGAGCAATTAAACTCCATGCTTTAATATAGAGCTTACTTATTTCTTTTTATCTAGTATTTTGCATATAACTATTTATTTTTATTTAAAGATTAAAGACGATACCTATAAAAGAGTTTCCTTTATGCATTATTAATGCAAGGAAATATATGTGCACGCACACATAATACATATTACAATAATATCAACAATTTCAAAAGATAAACTATAGTAACAGATCCATAAAAGTCACGATTGGAAATATATGTTATGTCTAATAACTGCGCAAGAATATTAATAGTTTTATCAATTTTATGAATCAATTTTAGATTATTGAATATTTTTAACCAATCTATCATTGAAAGTACACAGATTAAAGACTAAAGTTCATTGGTCAATGAACGATGTGTGAATCATTTTACATCTCCCGACAAACACACAATCAATTATTTAAGAAAGAAAAACGTGTGTGTATTGCTTACTATACTGTAATTAAAATATATAAATATATAATCCGCGCATCTTCGTCAAGTATACTTAAGTTATGAGAATAGTATATCAATACGTCTAGAAAACGTCTTTCCGCTGCATTTAATGAATGTACTAATTTTTCATTGAACATTTTTCCGATTTCCATAATGCTTTATCACTGTCAATATATTTTATTTATTGTATTATAATTTTTAGAATTACTTTACTGTTTTATAATCCTACATTTTTACAAAAATATTTGAAGATTGCGATTGATATCAATTCAAAATTCTATCGATTAAAATTTCTTAATATTTATGTATTCATACATAAAATAGTGAGTCACAACATCAGACAAATAGACAGATTGGAAAACGTAGATATTGTCATAATTGCGAAATACAATCATAATATAACATTGGCTATTTCTTATAACTTCAATCGAACGCTAATGATAGAAGCTCAAATGTTTAGAGAATGCAATTATGTTGCCAAGCATGATTTTTATTGATAGACATATTCTTTTTATAAGTCTTATTGTTAGTCTGATCCACCTGTGTAAGTACGCACCAATTTCTAAGAATTCTATGCGTTTATTTATTTTTAACATGCAATTTATTTTGAATTTCCACGAATTTTATCCCTTCTAATAATCTCATAGGATTTGATACATTAATTCACTGACTACCTAGATTTTTAGAATGTTTGCATTCTTGTTTCCGCGGGAGCTAAGACTGGATCAAGGTCAAGATTCTCATTATCAAATCATTATTCAAAAAATTACTCGATCAAACAGGGGCGTAGCCAGGATTTTATTTCGGGGTGGGGGGATTTTTAAAAAATTAAAATCACAGAACAACTCATAACTTTTTTAATTAAATAAGATAACAATATTCGTTCAGGACATTTTCTTTAGACCTTAAAGCATTTACCATTTCATTTCTCTCTCGGCTTTTAACCTTTTATTTTCATATTTTCATATTTGATTCCAAAATTTCGATGTGGATTTATCCTCCTAATCCCCCCCTGACTACGCCACTGCGAACAAAGCGCAGTCGTAAAAGTCCTTAACGATACGATTTCAATACTTTATCTTTTTATGGAAGAAATAGATCAACGTTTTTACTTGTTTAAAGCTTTATACAAACACGTCACTTAGGCATCATAATATATTTTAATTAACCTTCGATTAACTAACCCTATTACAGGTCAATTCTAATTTATTTGTGATATAATAGGAGGGAGAAATGTTTTCTACATGAAAAAAAGTGTGCAACGTTTTTTTCACGAGGGGACAAAGCAATTAGAGTCTATGGTGCTGGAAAATTTTGATAAAAGAGAAAAAGATACCTCGCCGACTTTCCTTCTCACTACTGACGAATGGGGTTCATCCGCGGGGGTGACACTTAGCACTGAACAGAGATATGAGCGAACTGCCAGATGCAGTTGGCAGTGCAGGCCAGCGCAACGTGGTACAATGTCAATGACGACGATGCATGTAGATATACGTGGTTCACGAAAATAGTGTCACGTGTAAACGACAACTGCACCGGATGTGTGGATGTACGCGGGCACGACGACGTGCACGACGATGAAGAGGTGCGTCATCCACTGGACGACGGGGCAAGAACGCAGGCCTACCCTTCTTTACACATCCCCACCCCACGTTCGAACACACATTCGCGGTATGCACCACGTAAGTGCATCGGGCTGCATCTTTTAGATACGCTATTTTTATTTCGTATGATCATCGAGTTCGCCACAGGAAGAATATTAATAGTTACATGATAAAAATAAGAAGAAGTTATGATCTTGTAAGCTTATGTCATCTGCGATGGAATGCAGATAAACTTTTTACGGTTACGTGCACATTATGTCAACAAAAACGCGAAAAATTATTTCAAGAGGATTTTACTCTTTGCAAGAATGATGAGATAAATTTTACAAACATCAAAATGGTTCGATCGAACCGCGCTAAATTATTTTCTGCAAACATCTGTGTATTTTGCACTTTGTACTTATTGTCTTAATTGTTTAAGTATATTTTTATTAAGCATTTCTAGAAAAAAGGATAATTATTTCTTTGAAATAAAATAAATAAATAATAAATGCGTGCGGCTTGCAACGCATTTATTATTTATTAAGAAAGTGTGAACGATGCTAGTTGGTGGCAAATCAACGCTCATAAAGCACTCGCTAACTTCCGTTGCAATTCGCTAATGCAATGACCTAACACACTAATTCCTGGCTAAACGCCCGCAAATTGTTTGCTCTTTGACAACAGCGTTGAATCAATGGGCAAATACGTCTAGCGGAAAATTTATCCGAAACAGAAAAAATAAGAGGTATTCGCTTTCAACTTTTGATAGCGTAAGCTTTTGTTTTGACAGTATTTGGTACAAGAAATGACTATCTCAAGTATCAGTGAAATCTTAAGCCCGCTTTAAACGATTTATAATTCGCGTCAGATCTTAAGATAGAATTCTGTTTATAGTTTCATACGTCGTGTATTTTAATATGTATGTGTATTTTAGTAGATATATTTTATACGTGTGTTATATTCTGATTCTTCAAATGTTTTTCGTATACAGACATATAAAATTATACAGAATTTTATCCCAGATTCTATCCTAAACTTACAGACCGGTATTCATAATCGGATCTTATATTTTACCCCTTGTCTACAATGCGTATTTAAGGCGTTATAAGATTTAAGAAATTGACCAATCGCAGTCGTTTATTCTCCTCATATACGACTGTGATTGGTCAATTTCTTAAATCTTAACGCCTTAAATACGCATTGTAGACAAGGGGTAAGAGCAACTTAAGTACAGTCTTAAGATGTCATGAGCCAATCATAAGCCGGTATTCATAATCGGTTTCTTATATTTAAGATCGTCTTAAGTACAATCTTAAGATGTCATAAACCAATCACAGAGTCGTATTAGCGTCTTAAAACATTACTTAAGACGGTCTTAAAATAAGAACGGATTATGAGTACCGGTCTTAAAATGGGTTTTAGCTAATATTCTTTACGCAAGACTCTCAGATAACACGAATTTGTAAACCATTTGTATGTTTTTATCTTTCTCGATATTACAAACCCAAGTAGAACAGAAAGTCATGATGACGTCAAAATGATGCTAAAATGACGCCTTTGACATCATTTTGAAGTCATCATGACCTCAAAATGATGTCAAAGGCGTCATTTTAGCATCATTTTGACGTCATCATGACTTTTGTGTTCTACTTAGGAAGGGTTTTTAGTTTTATAAATTCTCGGCGTTATAAATTTATGATATTGCAGGACTTTGATCCATGGTTGAAATTAAGAGATATTTATGATAGAATTTCAATGTTTATTGATCTTATAAAACTTCGTAATTTCTCAAAATACAACTTCTTAAATTCACAAAGTCTTGGCGCTCTTGATAACATAAAATCTTGAGCTTTGCTTGAGGCTTGCGAATTCTTCGATCCATTGTTTCTTGGATTTACGGATTCTCGACGCTGCCAAATCCTCTAGAATCCTGATCATTTCCCTCGGATTTACGGATGTTCGATTCCACAAATTCATGGATCTGTCGATGTAATAAATCTTGGTAATTGTATTCCAGGTTTCACAAAGATTTGAACGTAGGATTTTGCAAAATCTCGATATCACAATCTCGTAAATCCTTGATATCGTGGATCTGGTCGTTTGATATTGTAGATCGATTTAGGTAGATAATTCTTCACGAAGGCTACGTTTCGTCCTTAATCCATCGGGTGTTGCCCGAATCATATTAATCTCGCATTAGACAAATCTCTGGGCGGATATAAGGTCAGCGTGCCAATCACGTGAGCGACGGCACTCCTTCCGTTCATTCGCATTTCGGGAATATGACGCGGGTCACGTGGCAGTCGATTATTATGTACATACGCGACAAACGACCTGCACCGCACGCGTGACACATGGCATGAGTGGGAGTGACGGCAATCGATTGTGTGACTGACGTTACATCGCCATGGTGACACGCGAAAACAAATACGTACGATCGCATAGACGAGCTGACCCACAGTGAGCCGCACGAGTTCAGTGTGTCACGTATACGACAGAAAAGGAGCGAGAGCTCCATCCTTCGACCTGCATCGAAGAAAGTGGCGAAAGCGCTCACTAACGACGAATTCGCAGGTATCGAAAAACTCGAGGTCGCCCATACGTGGCAATTTGGCACGCGTCCAGATTAAATTAGCCCCTCCCGAATAGTTGCCAATCTGCACGTTGAATTTCGCGTTAATCGAAATTACGATCGATGACAAAACGGCCGTTTACGATGCGGCGAACATGTGTTTTTTTCACGTACTAGAACAGTGATCCTGCGTTCAACCTGCGGCCCGCCGGCTCATAATGTCTACAGTTTTAAAGTTTCATTTGAGATGCATTTTAGAATTTTTTAAGAATTTATATTTGAAAATGTATAGCTTATTTCATAAATATATGACATATTTGTAAAATATTTGATTTTTATAAAAAAAAATAAACGTAAAAAATAAAAAATTTTAAAAATAAAAAATAAATATTATTAAATAAACATTATGCGGCCCACAAAATTTTGCCTAAAATTTTTAGGCAGTTTAAAAAAGGTTGAACATCACTGTACTAGAACATCACAAAGCGCGCGATCCGCGCGCGCCATTTATTCTCGAGTACTATATGTTAAATGACATAATTAATGACATAATTTATTTAATGAGATAGAAATTGTCAGAATTCACATTGATTTGAAAGCCGCAAACGATACATATGAAGTATAAAGTCGAGACGCGGCAACGCAATAGCTTCAACGCTTCGATATATTCGAGTTTTTGATGACATGCCTTTTTCAGAAAGCTTCTTAAAGATCAGAGAACTTTTTATCTGATTGTGAGATCTGAATCTTTCGATCGTCAAATGGGAGAAATTATTAGGGATATCTTATTTTAGCGGTTTATAAATCCTTGTTCTTTAATTTCCTTTGTAGATTTTAAATCGAGACACTTCGTAGATACGTGGAGCTAAAATTTCGTAGAGTCTAAAGCCGGTATTCATAATCTGTTCTTATTTCAAAACCGTCTTAAGTAACATCTTAAAACGCTAATACGGCTTTGTGATTGGTTTATGACATCTTAAGATTGTACTTAAGACGGTCTTAAATATAAGAACGAACTATGAATACCGGCCTAAATTCTTGGTTCTGGTGAGACCCTTAAATATTTAAATTGTATCCTACGAAAGATTTAAAATTCCCGAGCTTGCTGGTTCAGATTTGATTCTCATCGCGTTGTTGGAGTTCGTTCAATCTCGTACTTCCTTGAATTCAATCGTCCTCAAGGCTACGGGAGGAGGGGTAGGGTGTACACCTTTTTCAGGAGTGTCGTAAAAAGTAACTTATCCGGGAATAGCCTTTTATCGATAAATTTATGCCAATGTTTCGTGTAACGCCACTCACTGGGACACATTGGCGCGACCCTCGCGTTACCTTGACCCAAACTCCACGGTTCAGTGTGTCACGTGCACGAAATGGATCGAAACCGAGTTCAGTATTCTCCTCTCGAGGCGCGAGAGTTTTCCTCAACCCTCAGCGAGCTCGCATTTCTCAATCTCTCTTTCGCAAATTGAAAATCACGAGGATCTTTTTCCTGCCTTCGAAATCTTTCCTATAATTTTCTTCGTAATTGACAAGTGTTTCAACTTTCGCAACATAACACCTAGGCAGAGCAGAAAGTCATGATGACGTTGATGTCAAAGATGTTACTTTGTCATCATGACTTTCTGTTCTACTTGGGACACGTTCTTTTTAAATGATTATTTTTTATAACTTCATTTCTTCATCTACAGGAACAATGTAGTGGCAACTGCGGTTGCACATGGAATCCGTCTTTCAACGGGATAAAACAGAAATTATGTAAGACAAATTAAAATTTGTCAACACATACATCGTACATACATCGTATTATAATCACGTAATTGCGACGAGACAAATTTATTGATTCCATTTTGTAATTAAATCCAGTTACCGATTGTATATATATGTTTATTACGCTGTAATTCATCACTGGATTAATAAATATTGATTATTATTACCTTGTGTTACGTTATTTATGACTTTAATTATAATGACTAATGAATCTTAATAATTATATCATATAACAGTCAGCTGTATTACGAGTTTCAGCAAAACAAGATACGTATACAAGCGAGCACACATTAGTCAGGCTCGCTTGTTTACGGAAGTGCATGATTATTATTATCTTCGCATCATTTTACTCGGTGGGGATAAACAGTATCAATTTTTTTCCATCGCTTGAGGAAACAAAAATATCGATTCCGAAGAACATATTTTCCACGGCAGCCAGTTAGATCAAAACCAATCAATTAGAATGGCATAAGCACGAGCGCACCTGTCACGAGAAAACGGAGTAAACATACGCGAGCGTAGGTAACGTGGAACAAATACCATTACGGGCGGTTGTGGGTAAAACAAGGCGAACAGATATTATTGCACGTACGCATTCGTATGTTAATATAAGCCCCGTAACATCGTGCACGGCGGTATTTTCTACGACATAAATTTAAATTGGCTGCGAACTGCAGTCGACACTCAACGCGCGCATTGTCGTCCCACATAATAACGGCCATTAGACGTCCGTAAAGGGGAAAAAAGTTTATACCAGTTTTCTGTCGCGGTTTTCCACAAATCCGTATTTGTGTTGCAACTCGTATCCGCGGTGGCGCGTTATTAAACGATCGCGTATACAACGTTATGCCCGTATCACACTAGCGATTGGCGATCGCGTCTGCGTTTGCATTTTCATCTACGATTGTCTCTTGACCAATCAGAAAGAACCCAAGGAGAACAGAAAAGTCAAAATAATGTCAATTTGACATCATATTGACCAAATTATGTCATTTTTTGGTCATGATTGAAATCTCGATCTCGATCTCAGATGACTTAAAAATGACTTTATATTGACTCCTTTTTTATTATGTCTTTTATTATGATTTTTAGATCGAGATTTCAATCATAACCAAAAAATGACATAAATTTGGTCAATATGATGTCAAATTGACATTATTTTGATTTTCTGTTCTCCTTGGGAAGCTGCTGGCGATTTGATTGGTCAAGAAACAATCGTAGACGTAAATGCAAACGCAGACGCAATCGCCAATCGCTAGCGTGATACGGGCATTACGCGACAATATTTCGTAGGATTTGCCGCAGATGAAGATAAATCATTCCAATTATTTACATATCTGGGCGCGACACACTCGGGGCGGGCACACTCGCAGATTAACTTCGCGACAGTGTATCTGGTGCATAAAGCTTTCATGAGATTCGACATTTTTCTATTCCCGCGATGTGGGTCAGTGTCGGCGGTCGGGTGGTTCATTTACTTACGGCACGTTACAAAAGATCGCCCTTGTGCGGCGTATCGTGCACGAATGACAGGACAGCTTATCAGGGAAATTAGCATTGCGGCATTGTTATCGAATTCTTTATCTTTCGCGGAAAAACACCGCATATTATTTGCGATCATGAAAGATGCAACATTTTAAAACCAATTTCACTTTCGTTGCGTTTTAATAGAAATCTAGTTCGACGTTTCACTGCAAATCTAAAGTGTGTTATTTTTACACGCATAAACATCTAAAATGACTAAATTGACATTTTATACATTTGACTAGAGCTTTTTTTACATGTTTCTTGCCGTTTTAGGTTACGTCGTTTAATACATTTAATTGTATTAAATTAAAAATTAATACACTGAGAAAAAAAATTTGTTGAAGAACGCAAAATGTGTTTCATCCAACTAAAATATTTAGTCTCATACGTTCAACTAAATATTACTTGGTTTAACTGAACATTAGTTGAATCAACTAATTCTTGATTTAAAAATTTTGATGGTTGACATGAATGAACTATATCTTTTTTAATGCAACTTAATAATTGTTGAATTAACTATTGGATCGACAACTATACAAATTTAGTCCATACAACCAATTTTTTTTCTCAGTGTTCGTTCAATCGTTAAATGGCATGATTTAAAACGGCAAGAAATGTGTAAGAAGAGCTTCAGCTAAAATAACACGCTTGGATTTGCAGTGTTGGCACGTGCGTATATTTACAGTTAAAAATTTAATAAATTCAAGAAGATGAAGCGAAGTATTCGGAAAACGATTTCAAAGTTTAATAAAGATATCTTATTATATTTCTGCGTTGTTCAAGCTACTCAAAAACAGTTAAAATTATGTTACGTAGAAACAATGATTAGCAAATAATTTATTCATAACCGTATCCAATTCTTAACGAGGAAACACATATGCAACATACATACATAGGACACGGAATTGGCACGTGAAGAACGGATAGAACGGAGATTAAACAGTTACACCAATTACTATTATGAACAATACATTATGACATAACGCGCGCGTCTTAAATAAAGATTCGTAATACTCATGCTTAATACCTCGTTCATTTACAAATTATCTATTCTTTTATACAATTATATTATCTATCCACTTGTCGCCTACTTTGATTCATATCCTGGCATAAACTTCATGAAAACTTTTTAAAAAAATATAAGAATTTTTAATCCAATGAATATTATATAATAGCAAAATAACAGAGTAAACGTGAGTGAAAATAATTTTTAAAAAATGTGCCAACACAAAGATAAAAAAGCTCTGATTCAAGATTTGATGGATAAGACACGCGTTATTTATTTTCGTTCACAATATTTCATAATTACGCTGTACTAGTGGTACAATAATTTTGGCAGTAATTTGTTATATATGTACATATATACAGGGTGTCAATTGGAAAACGTTTTACATAATTCTATGTAGGTTTCCTTGCTATTACCTTAGACCTTGTCCCTATCTAAAACCATTCATCAGGTGAAAATGTCGATTGATTTCACGACTCGTCAATTAATTTCTCTGCCCGTCACTACTGCATTACCTCCGACATATTTTCGAAATAATTTTGAGACGAAAATTTTAACACAAAAATGTCGAGGCTATAATATTTTTCAAATTATAAGAGCTAAAGTTCGCGCGCTCAGGCATGGTATAGCGTATAGTGCCCTTTTTTCAATATCAATATTGAGATTACATAAATGCAATAATAGCAAGATTCTTCCACTACTTGAATAAATTTTTATTCCTTGTATATGCTGATAATAACACTGACTTTCCGATAATAATTTTAACTTTCCGTAAAACTATTATAGATAGAATATTATCGCACAATACACATTCGTTATGAGAAGAACATGTCACTGTCACATTTGATATTTCTTTAGATTTTGAAATTTACATTGCTGATTTTATGTGACAGCTTGCCTGAGCGCACGAACTTTAGCCCCTACAATTGGTCAACTTTAATTTTTTATAATTTGAAAAGTACTATAATCTCGACATTTTCGTATTAGAATTTTCATGTCAAAATTACTCCAGGAACGCGTCCTTAAGAGGTAATGCGGTAGTGGCGGGAGAGAGAGAGAGAGAGAGAGAGAGAGAGAGAGAGAGAGAGAGAGAACATCCTGTATATAATACCGATATGAGATATACGAACGCATCAAGTGTAATTAATTGCAGGCGTGACTCAATACCTTGACTTTGACTGCGCGAATCTTAGCCATTATTTTCTTTCGTTATAATTACGCACGTCACTGAACCGCAAGTTTATGCAATAACATAACGAGTGGGGATTTTTAGTGCATTCTTGTAAATTAATCCCTTATATAAGTTAAATCATCGTGACACACAAACTTGCGTTTCACCATTATACGTTTACGGAATTAAACTTGTATATTATATTGCACAAATTAAAAAAAATAAACATTTTGAATATTGTATTATCCATCAAACTTGAACAGAGAAATTAATTGACGTGTCGTGAAATCAATCAATATTTTCACCTGATGAATGGTTTTAGATAGGGACAAG
>NJRQ01000824.1:49120-65697 GCA_003063805.1 Aphaenogaster ashmeadi
CAAAATCTATAAGAATCACCTACTCTGATCCCAGTTAATTTTCACAAATTTCTTTTTGCGGTCCTGTGTAATTAGCAAATGGAATAAGAGAAACAGATTATTTTAAAAAATATGACAATTTCAAAAAATTTAAATATATGATTACAATGTTAAAAAAACATGGAGCTCTCGTCTATAAAACATTTTTTAAATAGTTATATATAACATATAATAGAGAAATATGATTCTTTCGAATTATTTTGAAAAATATGACAATTTCAAAAAATTTAAAATATGATTACAATGTTAAAAAATCATAGAGCTCTCGTTTATAAAACATTTTTTGAATAGTTATATATAGCATATAATAGAGAAATATAATTCTTTCGAATTTTATTTAACTCCTTGGACTCTTATTACCTTACTTATAAAAAATTATGTGTTTCTTATTTCTCTCAATATTTTACAATTCTATCAATTGCATCAAGGATGCCTATTAGATCTGAATATAATTCTTTGTAAAATGTTGAATATATAAAAAGCTAGTTGGTGCCATCTAACGATGCTAGCGGGTGAATACTAACGATCTAGATTCTAGAGTGAATAAAACAATGACATCATTTTAGAAGGAGAATCTCAATGTATTATTATTCAGGTTATATCTTTGTCTCACGCGAGTCAGCTGCAAAATACTTTTTTAGTCATATACTGAAATTTAAATCGTTAAACATATGAAAAATAAGTAAACACAACTTTACACGGTGATGGAGAAAATCCCGCATGCACTAAAAAGATGAATCTTCAATAATCTGTATATTGGATAACGTACGTTTTCAATAGAATTATGTCGAATCTAGCATCGATTACGTAAATTGAAATGTTACGTTATGTTTCCTTGTTGCATAATATTCGTATGCACTGATCGTATACATCGTGATTTATAGTGATTGATATCGTTTGCAACGATGTTTTTACATGTTTTCAATGATCCTGTGATTCCTCGCAGGAATCTTATCTTCTCTACGCGTATAAGTGCAGAGAGACACTTAATAAAAATTAGTACTACATGTATCTCTGACCTCGTATTTTGCTGGTTGAAAGTGCTGTGCTTGCTAAAAATCAAAGATAAGCTGCCCATTATCACTTATAATGCAAGCAACTATTTTCGCTTTGCGTCCGATTTGTTTACTACAAAATAAGAAATCGCAGTTAATAAAATTTTGTGAAATTTTGCAAATTTTGCAATTGTTTTACTTTAAATCATTACATTCGTTACGCGCACTATTAAAATTTTTTCAATAGTCTTTTATCAGAATTTTTTTATAACAATAAAAGGAAGAATTTAGTTACACAAAACAAAATTTTCTATTTACAATAATTCTGTAAGGATATTTGATATCATACTGATTCATGCTACACTTCATGCGCATCGCGAGATGTCAATGTGAATTCAACCGCAACACAGCGTGATCGTATACCGCAAAATGTTGTTCTTTATTCTTCAAGGAGAACCGGCATATATCGATATTACAGCTCACTGTTCAGTCCGTTTAAGGAAAAATTTATCCGCTTTAGGAAAAAAACGCGTGTTTTAGGCTCGCGAGAGGAGAAACGCATTCTCGCGCGATGACAGCGTTTCCTTTTCTCGTTCGCGAGAGACGTGTGTTTTATTATATAATCATACGAGCAAAAGAAAAACAATGGCAAGAACGACTCAAATCCTTTGTACAGAAATAAAAAAATGGGGTACCACCTCTAGTTTCACGAAAAAAATCTACCGGAAAAAATGCGCAATAATTTCGTTACACTTCGCGTATAACAATATGAATCATAAAGACAGAGACAGAAAGGAAGAGGAAAAAGAGAAAGAGAGAAAGAGAGGGAAAGAGAGAGAAATTAATTAATTGGATCGGACTCGTTTATAGAATTATTTTCGTCGTTGCGTGTTACGAGTTTTTATAGGTTCGAATGTCGTGACCAATTTATGGTAACCGATGGCAGAGGGTCGGTCGCGGGCGAAAAATTGAAGTTTGCGCAACCACCGTTGATCGTTAATGATCTCGTCAGGGTCATGCGGAGACACGTATCGTAATGCGGAGATGCACGCACGCAAGTAATACGTCGCACTCTCGTGCGAACGGAACGGATGCCGCTTCAAAAAATCACATCGTGTGCTAAATCACCGATAAAGCGAATTGCGTTCGATATCGCGAGTACCCTCGTTCTCTCCCCAATTTTCGGCACGAAGCCGTTCTAGCCCCTTACTTGCACTAAAAAAAAATTTTTTTAATGAAAAAAATATATTATTTTAAAACCATATCTTTTGATATAAGATATTTGATATTTGTTGATTCTCTATTTTAGTAAAAATATTTAGTTAGTAAATACACACATGTTACCTTAAGTATATCATTTTGTACTTTTACATTTTTTATATTTAATAAATATTTAATAAATAATCTAATAATATTATTAAACTCAACTAAATTGTTTTCTAGTATTAAAAAAGTTGATTATCTTGAATATAAAAATGATCTAACAGTAAATATTTTCTAGAACAAAAAGAAAATAAATATTTAATTAAAAATTATAAATATTATAATAAACAATAAGTATAAGGCTCGTGTGTGCTAAAGCAAATATAACAAGTTCAAAGTCTAAAAACAAGGCATAATTTAAATTAGATGATATAATAAAACATTTATTTCGACAATATAATAATATAAGATATGAATATTATAAATATTATAAATATTTCAATCAAGAAATATTAAGACTTGAATTAAATAAATAACTCAGATAGCACAGGTGGTCGTTATGAATTCAAAAAGAATTCACTTTTTTAAATTTTATATGAATTAACGTAATCTGTTCGAAATAAACTCAAAAAGAATTCCTTTTCAATAGTATTCTTATGAAGTATATAAAGAATTTCTTTTGTATCTGAAAAAGAGCCCAGAATTGGTGACATAAAAGTGAATTCTTTTTGAACCCTTAAGAGTGCTTTTAGAACAGAAATGGGATGAAAAAGGAATTCATCTCATAATTCGGGGATTCCAAAAGAATTCTTTTTGGATTCTCTTTGCTATCTGGGAAACTATTAGGATCCACCGAGTAAATAATTTTTTTTGTGTTAAGTAAAATTTTTTGTATCAAGATATTTTTTCTCTCAGTGTAGATATTTGCGTATCTGGCGATTGTTCACAATTTAGACAAATAGAAAAAGAGACAATAGCGTCGACGCAATCTCGAGCAAGCAATCGACACGTGGACACTTCCCATACAGCACAGAACATTACAGCAACGTTTCGGCAATATTGTTATGTTACTGCAATGCTACTGCAATGTTTCTACGATTTCTGTGCTGTATGGGTTAATTCAAATTTATTCGAAAACGAATGATAGTCACTTGTCCTATACTTGTTCTTCTCGTTTTCTTGTCGTTTCCTTATCCTTATCTTTTGTTTTCTGGAATTATTCCGAATGGAATCGTTTCCGAATAGATTCATAATACGTGCCGTGGTCGTGCAATACCGTCCGTGTCTTCCGCATCTCGCCTCAACTGCAGATGAAGCCTGAAGCCTCTCCTCGAATAACGCTCCACGCATGTCGCGCATCCGTACTCGCGCGTAGATGAAGAGGAAGATAGCTAGAGATAAGTATAACAAAACGTTTCCGACGACGTTACATATATCACTTCGGGGAACAAAATTGGAATCGTCTGCAACGACTTTGCAGGTCACCGGAGTGGCAAGAGATACGGAATCGCGGAAATATTTAAACGACTACGATGGTTGACGAGGCTATAGAGCGCCAGTTATTTAGGGGTGGGCCCCGCAATTAGGCGATCCATCCTATCACGCATCAGCCGACCTGTCTCTCTATTTTGATAGATGGACTTCTTTAAGGTCACACATATCGAATTAACCGTTAATGGGCGCGCTGTACGCGTTAACTATATCGCCCCACAGTCGGAGGAAATCCGCCATTCAGGGGCCCCTCAACTGGAAACGCCGCGCAAAATTTGCTCCAAATTATTATGTAATCGCGCGTATCAACACACACTCGAGCGACCTGGGGACGCGATTGACGTAATACGCGACGATGTCGTGTTCGCAGTACTAGTAATAATGATAGCGTATCCATCGCGTACGGCCTGTTTAAGGGACCGCTATTTTAGAAACTTGGAAACAAAAGCGATCTTCTGTATAATGAAAATCAATAGACTCAAGCGCTTATTATTTGTAAAATGTTCGCTATAAATACGTATATAGAAATCAAAATGTATTTCAAAGATACGGAGTTGCGTGATTCGAGAGATTTTAATAATCGAGAAAATAACTATTGGTAATCAATATAATAAGTATATATATATATATATATATATATATATATATATATATGTATTCCCAAAGCACGTCATTAATCAGAACGTTTTCTCTTTTTAATAAGTCACAGTTTGAAAATCATTTGTTATTCCACTATTTTTGTCAAGAAAGAATTTCAGCTTTTGATAAGAAATTTTCCATACGCATCAAATGTGCAAATCGTCGAATAACAATAAAGCAATATAACGCAATAAATTAAAATACAATTTTATGCAAAGAATAATAAAAACTCATATTGCGTTTTCTGCCTCAGTAAAAAAAAATGCGAACTACGCTGGCTTGATCATGCTTAATACAGCGTTATTATATGCGTAGGTACGTATATACGCACTAGAGAATTACTCGTGTAATCAGTGTATCGCGCATTACTGTCGATCGAGGTAGCGTGACCACTTTAACCCTTTCGCGCTTAATAAGAGTCATTCCATAAGGCGGTCGCGATCATTTTCATGAAAAATTCAGGTCATGAATAAAGTAATTAAAGTTTATTAAGAGCAGTAAATTGCTGAAATGTTGGGAAATCGAGGAAGAATTCTTACAAAATATATTTACGAAACGGCAACAATAATAATGATTTATAAGTAGGATATTTCTGTTAAATAAACGCGACTAATGCTTGATTGTACAGCGCGATAGAATTGGATTATGTGATATAATTAGCGGATTTACTCACTTAAGCGGCGCACCATCCTCCTCAATCTTACCGCCATATTCTAATCTTGTCGTTAACTTTGGCGATTATTGCTGGGCGCGCGTTTAAAATGACGAAAATATGGTTTCTTATTTATGTTTCTTAATTACGAACGCGCGCAATAATTAACACGCTACGGCGATCGCGCAACGTTCCATTCGGCACTTCTGTATAGTAATAATAATATACCCAGATAGCAAAGAGAATCCATAAAGAATTCTTTTGAAATCCCCGAATTATGAGATGAATTCCTTTTTCATCCCATTTATGTTCTAAAAGCACTCTTAAGAGTTCAAAAAGAATTCACTTTTATATGTCACCAATTTTGGGCTCTTTCAAATACAAAAGGAATTCTTTTTATACTCTATAAGAATACTATTGAAAAGGAATTCTTTTTGAGTTTATTTCGAACATATTACGTTAATTCATATAGAATTTAAAAAAGTGAATTTTTTTTAAATTCATAACGACCACCTGTGCTATCTGGGTATACAATGTTGGCAAAATAAACGCGACTAACGCTTCATCGTATAGTGCGATTGAATTGGATTATGTGGTATAATCAGCGGATTTACTCATCTAAGCGACGCACCTTCCTCCTCAATCTTATCGCCACCATTCTAATCCTGTCGTTAACTTTGCCGGTTATTGCTGGGCGCGCGTTTAAAGTGACGAAAATACAATTTCTTATTTACGTTTCTTAATTACGAACGCGCGCGATAATTAACACGCTACGACGATTATGCAACGTTTTTGTATAGTAATTAGTAATATATGCAATGTTGGCAATGTCGAGCGAAGTATCCCAAGGAGAACATAAAAGTCAAAATAATGTCAATTTGACATCATATTGACCAAATTTATGTCATTTTTTGATCATGATTGAAATCTCGATCTAAAAATCAAAAAGACATAATAAAAGAGGAGTCAATATAGTCATTTTAAGTCATCTGAGATCGAGATTTCAATCATAACAAAAAAATGACGTTATTTGGTCAATATGATGTCAAATTGACATTATTTTGACTTTTCTGTTCTCCTTGGGATAGCGCGGTCGCGACCGCCATGTTTGCACGCGCGGGTATGCATTACTCAATCGTTCGTTTATCACCTATTTAAAGTAAGTAAGAAAATTAATGTTTCTGAACGTATATTGAGAATGTTGAAGTATTACACGTTGTGGTATGTTATTTATATCCGAAGAACGTCTTGCTTATCGCTCGCAATTTAAACTAACGTTGCGTCAAACTCCAACATTCGTTAAAATATTATTCGCAAGATTCGTCGTTACATTAAACATTATTCATTGAATACTAAGGATTTTATATTAATTGTTGAATAATTATTTTGATATTAATTATAGTAATTAAATAATGAGATAATTATTTATCGATATTTATAAATATATATATATACAATATATAGAGATTGCATTTCGTTATTTCCACGTAGCGTCGAATTCGAATCGAATTGAAGTTGCAATATTGCATTTATAAATATCGACAAATAAATTATCTCTATCATTATTTGACTACTACTATGACCAATAATTATTCAACAATTAATATAAAATCTTCAGTATTCAATGAACAACGTTAATGACGAATCTTGCGAATAATATTTTAACAAATGTTGAGATTTGATGCGACGTTTATTTAAACTGCGAGCGACAAAAAACACGCCGTTCATTACGGATATTACTATAAATTAATTAATATACCGCGACGATTGCGAAATATTTCGTTCAGCATTTTCGATATACGTACAGAAACAAAATTAGTTTTTTACTCATTTTAAATAGGAGATAAACGAACGATAAAGTAATGCGTACCGGTGCGAGCAAACATGGCGGTCGCGACCATGCTACACTTCGCTCGGTATTGCCAACATTTGTTCGTATGACCAAATTATTTTTGACGAAAGAAGCGCATGCAACTTCAATTAGATTCGAATTCGACGTGACATCGCGTGGAACTGACGAAATGCAATTTCTATATATTGCATTTACAAATATCGACAAATGATGAATTATCTCTCTCATTATTTGTGATTGCTATGACCAATAACAAAATAATTATTCAACAATTAATATAAAATGTTCAGTATTCAATGAATAACGTTTAATATAACGACGAATCTTACGAACAATATTTTAACGAATGTTAAAGCGAAAAGATGTCTAAAAGATATCTCTTTTAAGTTTCTTTCGGCAAAGCGAAAAGACAACGTGCGGCTTACTCGCGAGCAGTACGCGGCACCGCCTCCAAATGGACGCGGCAGAGTTTTATTCTTGTAAGTAAAAAACCACAGGATAGAATAAAAGACACTGCAGCATTATGAGATTTTTCATGCTCTAATGATATGACTCTTTGAAGGAGAGTCCCCAAAATTGGGCACCAAGAGTAAATATTATTTTGAAACTAAATGTTATTTTGACATTACAATTATATAATTAAGACGAAAAAATATCTAAAAGAAAATATTGGCGAGTACTGAAAATTTATAGTATACTCGCAGTGAATATCGGAACGCAGCCATTAAAGATTAAAGGATATCTGAAACAAGTCTTAAAGACGACTAAAAGATGTCCATAAAAGTCATCTTTTAGTCATCATATGGGCAAAACTGCAAAGATGACTAGCAGTAGGACATCTGTCGTCTAATATAGTCATCTTTTCGTCGTCTATATTCTCTCCCTAAAAGATATTTTTATAACAATTTAAACATCTTTTAGTCATTTTTTAGACGACTTTGTGCTGTCTGGGTTGGTTTGACGCGACGTTCGTTTAAATTGCAAGCGATAAGAATGTCGCCGTTACAGATATTGCTAATTAACATATCACGACGATCGCGCAATACTTCAATATTCTCGATATACGTTCAGAAATGTTTTTTAAAAAATTTTCTTACTTTAAATGAGTGATAACCCGACCAGAAATGATTAGTCGAATAGACGTCGATTCGACGTTAATGTGTCGATGAATGGTGTCAAATACTGATTGATATTTTTGTCATTTTCGATCTCATCATAATTGTTTTTATGTTAATTGAGCAATTGCAAATATTTCTATAAGATTTTTATTGTCTTTCGGCTAATTCTACATCAAATACGCGTATATACTGCGCTTTCCGACTTTGTGTGAACTGATATAGAATTGACCGAAAGACAATGGAAATCTTATAAAAATATTTGAAATTGTCCAATTAAAATAAAAACAATTATAATGAGAAAAATGACAAAAATATCGACCATTCATCGATGCATCGACGTCGATTCGACTAATTATTTCTAGCTGAGAAACGAACGATTGAGTAATGCATTCCGGCGCGTGCAAACATGATGATCGCGACAGCGTTACATTGCGCTCGGTCAACATTGTTCGTATGATCGAATCATTTTTTATGAAAAAAGCGCACGTAACTTTGGTTCGATTCGAACTCGGCGTAGAGATGATAAAATGCGATCTTTATATATATTGTTAAATATATATAACAAATGATTAATTATCTCATTATCTGCACAGTAAAAAAACATTTTGTACTTGTGTTAAAACCGCCCAGATAGCAAAGAGAATCCCAAAAGAATTCTTTTTAAATTCCCGAATTATGAAAAATGAATTCTTTTTCCATCCCATTTCTGTTCCAAAAACCCTCTTCAGAATTGAAAAATAATTCATTTTTATGTCACCAATTCTGAGCCCTTTTCCAAATACAAAAGAAATTCTTTTTATATTCTATAAGAATACTATTGGAAAGGAATTCTTTTTGAGTTTATTTCGAACAGATTACGCTAATTCATAAAGAATTTAAAAAAGTGAATCCTTTTTGAATTCATAACGATCACCTGTGCTATCTGGGCGGTCTGTGTTAAAATTTTTGTGTTGAATTTTTAACATACCTGAGTGTTAATTTAACATAATATGATTATGTTATTTGAATATTTTATATTAAATTGATATCCAACATTTCTTAGTGCTAAAATAACACAATTTATGAGTAAGTGAACAAATGACATAAAAATAATGTAGTTTTAAAACGTAAATTCTAAGATAAATGAATAAAATGTATATGTTAATTTAATATATTATAAATATTAATTTTACTTAAGAAATATGCCTCTAGAATTTGTTTCCAAATTACGTCAATGTTCATTTGCCTAGTTTACACCGAACACTTGATACGCGTATCAAGTAGTGTATTTGAGCTGAACAGCCAATGATTAAACTAATTTATTAGTTATTTACTATTTGATACGCGTATCAAGTGCTCGGTGTAAACTAGGCAATTATAATATTTTTAATTAACACACCATGACGATCGCGCCATATCTCATTTAACATTTCTAATGTATACCCAGATAGCACAGGTGGTCGTTATGAATTCAAAAAGAATTCACTTTTTTAAATTCTATATGAATTAGCATAATCTGTTCGAAATGAACTCAAAAAGAATTCTTTTTCAATAGTATTCTTATGGAGTATAAAAAGAATTCCTTTTGTATCTCTGAAAAAGAGCCCAGAATTGGTGACATAAAAGTGAATTTTTTTTAAACCCTTAAGAGTGCTTTTAGAACAGAAATGGGATAAAAAAGGAATTCATCTCATAATTCGGGGATTCCAAAAGAATTCTTTTTGGATTCTCTTTGCTATCTGGGGTATATATCTACACACAATCTTGACTTTTCACTTTTCAGAGTTGAAAAATGCGAGCAATTAATATCATAACGCATAAATAAACATGGTGGTTGCGATCAAGAAGGATGAGATCAAATTTCTATATGAGTTGAAAGGTAAACTGTTGAAAGATGTTGCAGGCGATGCTATTTGTTAATACTGCGATAAATCGCAATAATAGCCTCCATTGGCCTCCATTACCATTATTAATTATGTTCGTTTTTGAAAAATAAAAATTTCTTAAGAAACGCACTGTTAAAGCGCCAAAAATTTTATTATTTCCATATAGTTATGCAAAATTTTAATCTCCTTTTTTCCTTAAAAAAAAAACAAACGTATCTAATCTGCTATAAAAGAAATCCCAGATAGCACAGATCGTTATGAATTAAAAAAGAATTCACATTTTTAAATTCTTTATAAATTAGTGTAATCTGTTCGAAATAAACTCAAAAAGAATTCTTTTCCAATAGTATTCTTATAGAATATAAAAAGAATTCCTTTTGTATCTGAAAAAGGCCTCAGAATTAGTGACATAAAAATGAATTCTTTTTAAACTCTGAAGAGTGTTTTTAGAACTGAAATGGGATGGAAAAAGAATTCATTTCATAATACGGGAATTCAAAAAGAATTCTTTTTGGATTCTCTTTGCTATCTGGGATTATCTCATGAATTTTCATAGCGAACAATGAATGTCTTTTTATAATTTAAAACAATGATAGTAAATCGTTCGAAAAGAGTTAAAGACACACAATGTACATATGATATAACTTTTCAATGTTGTTAAATATGTATTTCTTTCTTTAATAGAAGCAAAATCGACGAATACATAGCGATTGATTCGCTTTAAGTAGCATTTTATTCGGTGATCGTCTTTTTCATGACTCAAATCACAATTCATGTACCTATGATAAAATCAAGATATACAATTAGTACCCAGACAGACCAGAAAGTCATTTGGAAGTCAATATGACGTCAAAATGATGTCATAATGACTATCAAGAGTATATTTTGATCATGACGGAAAATTGATTAAATTATGATTTTGAAATTTAGAGATATTGTTGGAAATAATTCGCGATAATTTGATCTTAGATTATTTCCAATATTCATAATTATATGTTAGGACTTAAATATAGTGGTATATGGATATAAAATGTTGTTCTTAATAAAAATGATACTATTATGATAAGAATAATAAAAGATTTGCATGATGTAGGCCGGTATCTCATACATAGTCCGTTCTTATATTTAAGACCGTCTTAAGCACTATCATAAGATGTCGTAAACCAATCACAGAGTCGTATTAGCGTCTTAAGACATTACTTAAGACGGTCTTAAAATAAGAACGGACTATGAATACCGCCCGTAGTGCACATGCGCAGTGCGCATTTCGTGCAGTGCGTTGTTTTTGTTTTAACAATTAAAGCGATTCGCGTACTTTCTCGGCAAAAAGTTATCGAAAGGTCAAAATACAGTCATAAAAAAGTTAAATTATGGTTCATTAAAAACATCGAATAATATCATCTTGACTTTCTAAAATGATTACTTTTTGACATCATCTTGACGTCATCTTGACTTCCAAATGACTTTTTTTCTGCCTGGGTAGTGATTAATTATTAATAAAAAATAGTAACTATATAATTATTCACCCATCAATGTTGTATAGCGATGCATCAATATCATGTCATGCTTGAATCGTTAAATGATATTTTAATTAACATCAACGGTAACATTCATTTCCAAGAAAACACGAATGATGTGATAAACATAAGCATAGTCTTGAGTCATCTTAATAGTTGCACATGTTTGTCGATCTGCGATAACATCTGCGAGTGATTTTAATTCGTGACTTCGACTTTTTTGTATTTCCTTTTATACTTCTCAGTGACATTCTACATTAACGCTGAAGAGCCAGAATAACTTTAAAACTTTCGCCAACAAATATTAACACATTCGCAGCCACTGAAGTAATTTTACTTCATTTAAAAATCTGTAGCTGGTTGCCGCTGACGTAATTTTACGTCATTTTATATTTATAGGGACACAGATGACTTTATGATTCGTATTTATAATTACAGCAGTTATCTAACAATAAATTGATTTCAAGTTCTCTTTAGAAAAAAAAGATTAACTTTAAAAAAAAATACACAAAGGAGATAATAAAAAAAATATACGAAAAAAATGATATTAAATTTTATTTTTATATAAAAATATTTTCTTTTATGTAAAAATATTATATTATATAAAAATATATTTAATAAATTTTTAAATATATTTAAGTTTTTTTGAATTTTAATATTCTCATATATGTATATAAGTCTTTTATATATATATATATATATATATATATATATATATATATATAAGTCTTATATATATTATATATATATATAATATATATATATATATAAGTCTTATATATATATATATATGAAATTTTTTTAGATTTGTAATGGGAAAATTTCTTTCAATTTCAAACCAGTGATTTCAAGCATGATATTATAAAGTAATTTTTGTGATTTTCATTTTAATGCCAAAACTTTGCGGCATCCAGCTACAGATTTTTGTAAATTGCGCGCGGCATCCAGCTACAGGTCGCGCTAAAATCGCCGGCGGCGAATGTGTCAAAAAACTGCTCTTTCAAGCAATCGTATTTTGTTTTTGCACAAAATTTTACATTTTATGATCTCTTATCAAACAGAGGATAAAATAGGAGGAAAAAATTAAAAGAAACTTTATACTGTGTGTAATTGCATTTCTATCTAAATGAGCCGTTATGGTATACATATTTATAAATACGTCGGTTCTTTTAATATTATTCCATAATCAAATCTATTTGGAAGTATCCCAGCAGTTTTAATTGAACACAAAAATCTTACTTTATATCTGTTCCGAAATCAAGATGCAAATATTTTCTCGTATAACTTATATTTTATATATTGCTCAGTTAAATAATATTATGTTTATCTATTTTAAAAATATTAAAGATCAAGGGAAAAGAGATAAAACAGTTCATTAAAATGGATCTAACTATCGTACTAGTGTGTAAAATTACAAGCAAATCTCAGACTTATAATTAAAATCTCTTGCTGGAGTGAGAGTTTAACACATATACATTATTCCTCTGCTACATGTATATTTAATATTCACTAAATTCACTTGTGAAACCATAATGGTAAGTATGGTAAATTCACGCGTAATATATTAATTTATGTTTTATGCAGAAACCGATTTCCTAAAATCGCACCGATTCATATTTTGTGCTAGTCTCACATATTTTACGTTACAAACGTAAACTATGTTCTTTCGTAATGACATTACAAGTTACATGTAACAGGGTTACATATGAATTGTCTATTTTCAAAATTAACTATCTCCAAAAGATCCATGTCTTTTAGAATGTGGAAACATGTGTAGATGAAACACTTCTTCTGAAATATTTCCTTAATTTATTATCCTCGTGTCCATAATTTATTTATTTGAAGAAATGGGCATTTGATCCTACAACACTACATTAACGGCAATAAACTCATATTAATCTTTGATTGGAAGAGTATTTGTCGGAAATACGTGATTTACATTCAATTCGCAATATTCTTAGCTGCTTGTTATTTTTTTTCCCCCAACATTATATAACGAAAATACATACATATCTACGATTCTCTAAGCGAGGCGAAGTAATGAAAATGCTTATCGAAATATCGAAGTACGTATCATAATGTAAATGCGTGAAGTATTACATAATAATAAAAAATTGATAAAAAGCAAGGATAAACTTATCACGTTTTATAGTTCATAAAACTTATTTAAAGTTTAACCGTAAGAAATATTTTATTATAATATTGATACTGTTTGTCAATGCATTTAAAAATTTCCGCAAAAACGAAATTCACTTTTTGACTTATATATACACACACATATATATTTATATATATATATATATATATATATATATATATGTATAATCACGATATTTCTCCAGTCATAGAATAAGATATTTTGTAGATTAACTCTATTATAACCAAATTAATGTTTATCATTTGCTTGAATATAAGTTAGTACAAAATACAATAAGAAACTTCGCTATTAGATTAAGAATAAGCCAATTAATATATTAGATTAAGAATAAGCCAATTAATATATTAACTTAAGAGGCCAATTAACATACAATCAATATTACAGTACAATAATCAATTATTAAAAACATTATATCACATTGATATTTTTTAAATATTTCGCGTAATTTCGATTTCGCTCTAATTACAATGACAAACAGAATTATTGGACAGTAATGTTATCGTATAATCAGTATTTCAATTTCCATCAAGTCGGAAGACATTTGATATTAACATATTAACAAAATTACACATAATTGCTACATCCTGTAGTAAGATAAACGACATTCGTCAAGGAACATATATTCAAATATTATTTCTTCTAATATTGGGAGTATATCATCGCTCTTATATGATAACACTGTAATACGCAATTCTCTCTTTACTATGGTGCCTCAAAGTTTCCTCAATTGCACCGTTAATTTATTATTATCTTATTACAAAGCGAAATTATAAAAAAACGCTAAAGATAAAAATACGCCTAAGAGAAAATGCCTTTTGAAACTGTGGTTTTAAATAGCACAAAGTTCAAATTCTGACTTAAATAAGTATACTACAACAACCGGTATATAGAATGTTGGGAGAACATCATTGGTATGAATTTATAAATGGTAAGATTAAAAGACAGAGAGAGACGGAAAAAGAGAGAAAGAGATTTCTCGGCAATTCGTTTCAAGCTGAGCTCGCTTATGCAGTCCGTTGGATGATGTGAATTCCGCTATCTGTGTGCACAGGCGATGACAACTCGCCAACCTTCAGCGCGAATGCTGCCTCCTCGAAGGGTTTCTGCATCGCGCCTCGACTGAAAGGTCCGAGATCACCGCCGCGTTTTGCCGAACTGCAATCGCTATACTTGGAGGCGAGTTCAGCAAACGTCGCTTTGCCAGACGCAATTTGTTCTCTATAAGCTGTTAATAAAATATTTTTGATAATAATTATAACAACAATAGAACATGCTGAATAATTCAGTACTAGAGCAGTTGCCTGTCAAACAAAGAATCCGGATACAATTCCCAGATTTGCCACATATATGACACTAGAAATTTTGAATGGAAAAATATTCCACTTTAGAGACAGTCTATGAAATATGAATTTAATCCCAAAATAACTGAAGAAAAACAAATTGCGATATATTATATCGTCTTTTAAAAGAGAATCTCCAAATGATAACAACAATAAATAAGTTTTAAAAACAAGCTTGATCTTCTATAATGAAAGTTGAGTAAGAGATTTACAACTTCTTTATAAAAATTGCAATTGTAATGAAATCAATTTAGAAGCTTTGGCCTATCTAGGGCTGTAATGCAATGAAACAAACATAACAACAATGGACCAAAATATTCTATACAAGCAATGTAATAATAAATACTTGTCAGTGATAGAAGATTGCAAAGCTTACATTTAACCATCTCGAGAGCTTCTTCCTTTGACCTAGTAATATTCTCCTCTCGCCAGGAAGAAGGTCGTCGAGAGCCTGAATGTTTCACAAGTAGATGAGAGCATTGCACTTCTTCAGGTCCATCTACCTTGCCGTTGCCAGATGGATCCGCAGGTTTATCTGGTCTATCCCATTGACTTTCCTTGGTATAAATATTTAAATAATAGTGTTGACCTACAACAATTTTATCCACTTGAGACAAAAACTTAATATGTACTTTTCTTTACAGTTCACTATACTTGATATTCACAGGAGACAGAACTCACAGTGTCAAATATTCTAAGTTCGGTAAATATGATCATGTTCAAGGAAAATTGATAAAATTATTTGCAATTTTCAAAGAAATAGACTTAAATTAGAAATAGAGACAAATTAAACCGAGGTAGATCTACATTTCCCTGTAAGTTGATGCATAAATAATTAAACTAAGCGCGTACTAATTTTTGAAAAGTTTACGTGATTAAAAGACAATCAATTCAACATCCCCGATGCTTTACAAGCTTGCTGATACAAGTTAAACGTCAACGAGACAATAGTTAGTGTCAGCAAAAATCAATTGATAATGAATATGCAGGATATTTTTCGAAGCTTTCCAGCAGAATCCTGAACGGGATGTGACCGACTGTTCCCAGCAGCCCTACCCGGAGCTTCACTCGATCTTTCGTCGTCTAAAAATTCCCGTCGACCAAGATCGGAGTACGAGGACGTGACGAGAGGACCTCGGTGAGTATCGAACACGTCTCTCTCGACCACTGCGAATTGATCGGCGTTGGCGAAACGTCGGCGAAATGCCATACGCCGCGAGGCACGTAGTGTTGCACCGGCGAGAACGAAGCGCGGCCGCGGGGCCGCGACGCGGCCCCCGCGGCGAGATTCGCGATTCGGCGAGGACGCCGTTCGCCAGATCGCGAAAATAATCGATTTCGACGTACCGGTCGATCTGCTGAGGCGTTTCTCCCAGCCCGTCGGTAGCTCCTCGTCCGCCATTGCCGTCGTGGTATTTTCGGAGCTGTTTTGCTGCTCTCTTTCCCCGGCACTCTCACGTCAAACGCCGCACGCCGCCATCGCCCTGAACGTCGCGCGATGCGAAGCCGGCGCGGCCTGCCAACCCCACGGCGACTCGCGGCGCGGTTGCTAGGGGACTAGGGCCGGTATTCATAAGTCGATTCTTATATTTAAGATCGTTGACAATAGGGTGTAGTAAACTTTAAGCCCTAAGAATTGACCAATCACAGACGATTATTCTCCTCACATTCGACTGTGATTGGTCAATTTCTTAGGGCTTAAAGCTTA
>NJRQ01000825.1:0-14637 GCA_003063805.1 Aphaenogaster ashmeadi
CATAGTCGGTAGTCTGATACGGGCTTTAAGAACAAACTTCTTGCGTCTCACGTGCAACAGTCGTTGTTCCCTAGCGTCACCGGTGCGCGCAAGGGCCATATTCAAAAGGTTCCTCGCGAGAGTCTTGTCAATTCTCGCAGAAAGCAGGAAAAATGGCGGACGAGAGCGAGGATCAGTGGTTGTACGGGGATTCAACCGACGGCAAGGAGTACACACCGACGAATATACAATCAGAGGTTCAGCAAAATGAATCGATGCTCGCCGAAGCTCAGGAGAACTCGCAGACTCAGGAGGATCAGAAGGTGGAAGGAGCTGGTGAAGTACCGTCCGAGGTATGCGCGCGACTTAACCTCTCCCAATCGTTTACAATGAGTTGATTTCCTGCAGAACATCATGGAAAGATGTGTTATATTTATTTCGTTTTCGAAAATTTGGTGTACTTGATATCTTATATCACGTACAGTCCTCTAATTATATATGCACGCATTTTAAAACGGAGTAATATAACCTATACATAATATTTGAGCAATAAAGGACGTGTTTCGTTCCGAAAGAAATTTTTTGGTTAGGCCGAAGTAATCGGCAGTTTGAGTTGAAAGAAAAAATAGTAATAGAGGTGAAAAGAAGATAGGAAAGATAATTTAGACGAGAGTGTTAAACAGAGAATATGAACTAGAGACCCTGTGCTATATAACTGAAAGGACAGTTGAAGGCACATATACCCTCTCATCCGAGAGGATCTTACTAAAAACTCCCTTTGAGCAATAAACGTCAAATGTAGAAGAGAAAAATTAACAGGTCCATCGATGAATTATAGTTTGTATAAACAATATTTTTATCCTTTTCAAACATTTAGTCTCTTCATACATCTCGATGTCATTCTTAAAGCATGTGTTTCTTTTTACAGATGCAAGAGGTTACCGACTCCCTTGGCGGTGGTGACGAAGAATCCTCTTCGTTGAATAATGTACAAGAAGAGAATGCGGACGCGAATAAAAACGGAACGAGGGAAGCTTCTAGTCAGGAAGATGGTGAAGCAGCTAGCGAATCAGATTCTGATGATGATGTACACGTTGTTATTGGTGATATTAAATCGACACCAGCGTATGGTAGTCTAAATATCAAGAGAGGAGGGCTGTTAACCAACACATCCGGTGTATCAGATAAGCTGAGCAAACAACCGGGAAAGTTCAGTATAGATGAATTTGAGACTATCGGCGTTATTAATGGGATACCAGCTCATGAGTTCAATTTAGATCAATTGGAAGATAAACCATGGAGACAACCTGGTGCGGATATCACAGATTATTTCAACTATGGTTTCAATGAGGACACCTGGAGGGCGTATTGCGAACGTCAGAAACGGATGCGAAGCGAGTCCGGGGTAGGATTGATCTTAAACGCCGGTGGTGGTGGTGGCAATCCGGGCGGCATGAGAATGCCTCAAGTGGCAATAACTAACGATAACAGCAAATACTCTGGTATTATGGGTCCTAAGAGGGCAGGCCCTCCACCTGGAAGAAAAATGGCAGGGACTATAGATGTTATCGGAAGCTCCGGTTTAGCCTCCAGAAGAAATCTGGATAAATCCCCACCAAAGGGAAACGTTATACAAGTCATGACTGCCGACAGGAGAGAATATTCTAGGAAACCAGGTTTCCCCGACATGAGCGTACCACCTCCTGGAGCAGGAATGCCGCCACCGCCGTTTGATATGCCTCCGCCGGGATACGCTGGAGAACCAACGCCGTTCTACATGCCGGAAACCGATCCATATTATCAGAGTTATGAACCCACACAGGACAGCCAGTGGGGCAATGATCCAGTAAGAATGTAGCGTTGTGCAATATGCATTATCTGAAAAACGCTTTAAAAATGCTATATAAAATTAGATAATTCCATTCTATGCTAGAAAGTATTCTGAAAAAATCAAATTTTTCCTCTTTTTATCAAAGACATGGCAGCCGACAAATTTAGCAATCCCGATGACTGAAGGTGAAGACGACAAAGACATGGGACCTAAGACGATACCTACGATGGTTCCACCAACATCCATTCCTCCTCTGATGCCGCCGCGCGATCAGAGGGACGGCAGAGATCGGGAGCGAGACAGGGATAGGGATCGGGACCGAGAATTAGAGTCTATGAGCAGAGATAGGGACAAGGATAGAGATCGCGATCGTGATAGAGAGAAGGATTCCATGATGAGAGACCGAGATAGAGATAGAGACTCCATGACGCGAGATGAGGATCGAGAACGTGATAGATCCAGGTCTCAATATCGGCATAAAGATCGGTAATAATCTAGTCTTTTTTTCCCAGAATTTTATATCAGACATACGTGATACTACGTAATATATAATTTCTACAATACGTTAATATGTATTCCGGTATTTTTTAGACATCGGCATCGATCAAGATCGCGATCTCGTAGACACAAGTCGAGATCGCGAAGTCCGAGTCGGCGTAAGAAGAAATCCAGACGCTCGGATAGAGAGCGTTCCAAGGAAGAAAGCGAATAAATGTGTGTACACGTAAAACCTTACTGTGTTAATCTACGGCACCATAGCGGGATGCATCATAGAATTAAGCGATCACTTTACATAAAATAATATTCCAACTGTTGCTGAAAAAAATATACGCATCAGTAAAATTATTCACAAGCTAATTGTAAGATATACGGGCAAAAAATGTATAGCGATTCCTGCGGAAGAGCTATAAATGATATAATTTTTGACACGAGTAAATTATTAATGCAAACAATAAAAGTTGAATTTACAGATTGATTGATGACTGCAGATAAAGAAGATAAAAATCTTTTACTATATATTATGTTTAAGACCTGCCTCTCTTAGAAATAAAATATTTTTCATTTTTTCATTGCATCTTCGCATATTAGTTTTTGTGCGTAAATGTGATTTCTGAAGA
The DNA here is from genome assembly GCA_003063805.1 of Aphaenogaster ashmeadi. NCBI lineage: Eukaryota > Metazoa > Arthropoda > Insecta > Hymenoptera > Formicidae > Aphaenogaster > Aphaenogaster ashmeadi. The sequence goes on from NJRQ01000825.1 coordinate 2,929, forward strand.
AGAAAATACAGCTGCGATAAAGCTACGTTTTCGAAAAATTTTTATATTCTGTCAATGCGAAAACTACAATTGGTAAGACTGCGAATAAGTCCATTTTGATTGAAATTAAATTGAAAAATACCTGAATCATTCGAGAACTAATGAAATCGTCTATTTAAATATCGCGCTTTAACATAAGAGGTCTGTTCTTTTTATCTGAACTTTTTGCACCGTTTATCTTTCCTCTTAGTGGGAGCTTTCCAACAAGAGACACTGTGTTACACAAAAGGCATCTCATTGGCTACATATTATCTTAGATGATGTTTTAGATAATATGTAGCCAATGAGATGCCTTTGTGTAACACAGTGTCTCTTGTTGGAAAGCTCCCTTTCTCTCAAACGTGGAGAGAAAAAAAGGAAAGATGAACATCTGTTCTTTTTAGCTGAACTTCTTGCACCATTTATCTTTCTTCTTTTTCTCTCCAACGTAGAGAGAAAAAGAGGAAAGATGAACGGTGTAGTAAGTTTAGTTAAAAAGAACAGAAGAGCTATCGTCTGCTAACGACTACTGCGCATATGCGAGATTTGTCTGTTTAGCGAGATAACTCATCATCCATCGTTGAAACTGGTTGAACTTAAAATCCATTCGCCCGAATAATAAGTGGGTATGCTTTTTCCATAATATAATTACACATGATTTTATAACTATACTACAATTTGACAAACGCTGTAATAAAATATTTGCTCGCGATTTTCACTTGCAATCGATAGATGTCTGCAAAAATAGATTCGTCATGAAAAAACATGATATAACGCAACTAGAAAGTATAGGTTATATCTCTGTATGTGTGTATATATAACGGCTGTGAAATAACGGTGATATACTTAAAACATTTATTATATATATATAAAGCATTTTAATGAAGGTGACTTTATTTATTTATACGTAATATCATTATGTAGGATATCATTATGTTGCAAATGGAAATTGTCATTAGCAAAGTCTACATATATTGATGGTTTATAAATAATCTCTCTCAACAGTGATATTGAATTTTTTTTTTAAGAACGTGTTTTGTTACGTTTTTGAAGTCGAAAATGCCGAAGTCGAAGGAATATCTGTCTGACACTGATGATAGCAGTGAGGAGGTATTATACTATTTTAAAACATTTATATTCATTTCTGTAATAGTGTTTTATACCTATTCCCCATTTGCAGGAAGCAAAGCCAAGTAAGAAGAGGCAACAGAAGGAAAAAGATGCAGATGAAGATAAAGCACCGAAAGATGAAAAGAGACCAGCAAAAAAGGCAAAAACGGATGACGAAGAAACTATTTGGGACTTGGGTAACAATCGTCAAGTGAATGTGAGAAATTTCAGAGGAAAATATTATGTCGACATCCGAGAGATGTATTACGACAAGGATGGCGATTTAAAACCAGGAAAAAAAGGTAATACTATCTTTCAAAGACAACGAATTTTATAGCTAGTAATAATTTATAATTAATCGAAAAATTAATTTATTAAGATATCTCAATATCTTTATGGTTTTTCTAGGAATATGCTTAACTATGCAACAATGGCGAAAGTTCATGGATGTTGTGGAGGAGGTGGATAAAGTGGCAAAATCAAAGAGTTAGAATTTTAAGTGTTACGAATTCTAATTCAAAAATGTTTGTTTTACATGATTTTTCTAATGTTAGAGTTCTGAAAGTGTGTAACCATCATATATTTTTTTTAAGAACCAGATTATAAGTAGTTCTGTGAAACTAAAAATTACATAAGATGTAAAAGTGTATTATTTGGAACGTGTATTTAAGAAAACTACATTTATTGCTGATTTGTAATGGAAAAATAAAATACTTTATTTGCAATTTTTCATCTAAGAAAATAGATAAAATTCTGAAAACTAGTTACATCGTATCTGATTTACATGGTACAAAGTTTTGTGAACTTGTTAAAATCACATAAATTGTAGTTTACTGTGTATATTTTTCAATTTTTTTGTAATACTATTCAAAATATCGCATACGTTATATTACAAAGATAAAGTACAATGGCTCCAAATGATTCAGATATTTCAGAAAATCTTTTCTCTTTATAATCATATCTCAATTATTCTTGTTACAATATAAAACAAATAAAATTTTATTGGTATTGTTAATTGAAACTCCTGACCACTCACTAGTTCACCATTTACTATCTCAGATTGTGATGTCAGAAGCGCGAGAAAATGCATAATAAAAATTCTAGCAAGATAGATTAAAATGGAAATATCTTTCAATAAAGTAATAAGTACTTGCAATCTCTCTCTCTCTCTCTCTCTCTCTCTCTCTCTCTCTCTCTCTCTCTCTCCCCCCCTCTCTCTCTCTCTCGATAGAACAGACTTGTAAAATATACCGAGGACTTTCCTTTTGTTTCATTAAATAATCTCACTGTGAACTGTGTAAATCAAAAACGAAACAAGTTCACAACTTGACAACTGTTAAATTAATAATATATAGAAATAAATATTTAATTCCTCCCTAAAACAAAGAGTTTTCAGTATATTTTATAAGTCTGGTCTACTAATTGCAAATATTGTTTTATTAAAAAATATTTCTATTTTATTATATTTTGCAAGAATTTTTGTTATACGTTTTCTTAGAACCGACACAGTTTATATGACAAATTTTATCATCATAGATACTAATATTAATATTATGCATATATATGTATATATATATTATATATGCATTTATATATTTGTCTATCACTTTCTCTCTCTCCCTCCCTCCCTCCTTCTCTCTCTCTCTCTCTCTCTCTCTCTCTCTCTCTCTCTCTCTCTCTCTCACAATTAAAAATTTAAAAACTACTTAAAACATTTGTCTTTTTAAATTAAAAGAAAATAAATATTTACCTACAATGCAAGATAAAGTTGATATTAAAAAAAATATTTAATTAAAATGTTATATGGAAATAATTTTGAAATCATAAAGAATTATATAAATGTTAAATAGTCTAGATTGTCAGTAACAAAATACTCTAAATACTTCTCTAATACTCTAATACTATATATAATTATATAAAAATAGAAAATATTTACATTTTTTATACATATATACAATTAATACAATATATACAATATAGAGAGCATTTATTCAGGTCCATGAACTGTAGTCAAGAATTTGTTCAGATCGCCTTCATTTAAGTTACTGAGTAACATTTGTGGATCAGTCGGGCATTTTTTCTCAACCTTAAAAAATAAAAATAATTATATTATATAATTGTTAAAGGCAATATAAGTATTTATATAAATATTATTTAATTACCTGTTTTGTTTCTTTTGCTTCTGACAGTTTTCTTTTTCGGCCTTTGGTAGTAATATCTGCAACTAAAACATTATTTATTTAAGCTTACATAACTTCTTCAATGAAGAATAAGTTTATTCTATGAAAAAAATAATAGAATATCTTTACAATTTTACCTTTTTCCTGATGCCTATCCGGTTTTTGCTTTTTCTTTGTATCAGATTGCGTATTGTTATTATTTTTGTTTGTTGCAGCAGTTTTAATAATCATCTTCTTTGTTTTAGCTTGATAGCAGATTGATGGTTGATCCACAGGAGATGACGTAGCCAAGGGTTTCGCGATATCATCTTTCAGATTAAGCGTGTCCTTGTCCGTCTGGACGTTATGTGTTTCGCAAATTTTTTCATTTTTCGTGCGTGATTTTTTATTCACTGTCCGTTTCTTAGATTTTGCCGGAAGATAAAATATTTCCTCGAACTCGGTAGCTTTCATTATCTTGATGCATTCAACGGGATTCGGATCCGAGAAATCGGCATGATTAATTTCGATCTGTAACTCATGCCCGCTAAATCTTCTTCTTCTTTTTCTTACCGTCGGCACACTATCGTCATACACAAAGTGATACTCAGCTTTTAAGCGAACATCGGCTGTTCGATGCGATTCATTATCATCTTTGCTTTCAGGTTCATTCTGCTCTTTGTGTTGCTTTTCAGTTTGATTTTTATCATTGTGCAAATGCTCCTTTTTAGACGTAGGCACTAATTGCAAACACTGGAGAACGGTTGACAATTCCTGCTTAGGATTTTCGACATTAGCGTTTTCCTTCTTGCCCGGAGCTTCAATGAGATCAGGATTTTGAGATTCCGCATCAACGATTTTTTTGGTTCTGTTATTTTTTACATTTGCAGATGTTTTGTAATCATTCTCCTCGTCACTAAATAAGTCACGCTTCACTTGATCTACCTTGTTTCTCAATACTTTGTAACATTCAGATTGATCAACATGATTTGATAACTGTCTGAGTTTACTTACTTTATCTTCCGTTTCATCATGTTTTATCTTATCCAGAGCTAATATTTCTTGTACAATGTTACATTTCTCTGAACTTGTTTCTTTCTTCAAGATCTTTCCTTGTACATTAGTATTTTTAAATGTCTCCCTTGTTCCTTCCTTGTCGATATTACTCTTACTACCGCAGTTTTTCTCCGTACTCTCCTTAGCATCTGGAATCTCTTTTAAATAATCTTCACCTTCTGATAAGGAATTATGCGATTGCGTGGACTCGGGTTTCTTACAATTTTCAACTATATTATTTTCCACGTCACAAATGTTACTTTCGTGTAATTGTTTTGTCGTGTGATCATTGAACAGTTTGTTACCATTATTCCCGTAATTCGTTAAGCTAGGATCTGTACTTTTTGATGCGGCAACTCTACTCTTCGTTTGTTTCTCGTTATTACAGCATTCATTTTCGAGATTCTGTTTTTGCGGATATTTTCTTCGCGTATTTTTTCTCGAAGTTTCCTGTTGATTATCTTGTAACTCTGCATTCTTATTAACATCTCTGGAATATTTTGCCGTTGGATGTATATTTCGTTTTCCTCTACCATACTTCTTCAGAGTGTCGGCAACTTTTGTTAAAATGCGTTTACGTTTCGTCCCGCTAGGAAGATTCAATTTTGTATTATCTCTGATCTTAGCTATGATGCGTTGTCGTTTTTCTTCTAATAGCTGCTTATGCATGAATTTATTATGTGCAAGCGCGCTTTGCTCGCGCTCGGATTGGCATTCGTCTTTAATCGGTTTCGAAGACTCGACGAATTTCGATGATCCTGGCCGAATATATTCTACATCTATTATCTTTGGCAGTGCTCGCGATTTGTTGATTTGTATTTTACTGCTACTCTTTGGCGGCTTGTTTGATCTTGATTTTTCATCTTCTGTCATAATCGCCGATATCTTTGTTGTCAAATTAAGAGTCTCTACTCTTTCTTTCGAGCTGCTAGGCGTTTCTGAAATATCGGCTTCATTCAACAGAGTCTCATCTTTAGCGGGGGTTTCCTTCAACGTATTTTTTAGCTGATCATCGGTTTTCGTGATTGCGAACACTTTCTTCGGCGAAAACTCCGCTTCAATCGCATTATCTGACTTTTTACACGCGTCGCTTGGTATATTCGCTAATATACCATCGTCGTGTGTATTTTTCGGTGCGTTAATATTTTTTTCCGCGAAATCGCTACTGATGTCTGTGCTCGTTTTGCTTGGGGCTTTGTCGCATTTCCCATTTGGCGAACACGTATTCGTCGACGTATTCGTACCTGAACTACTAGATGTAGATGATGATGATGAAGATGATGAAGACGATGACGTATCAGATGACGAGGAACCATTGTCTTCCCGATGTTCACTTGTGCCTTTAAATTCGTTTATCTCTATCAGATCCACGTGGTGATCTATTACAATGGAAGTATTGAGGTCTGCTGCGTTTCCTAAATCTTTGGATGCAATTTTGAACTCCTTAATAGCCTCTTCCCTCGGTAAATTCTCTTTAATTACTTCGAACTCCGTTATTTCTAATTTAGAGGAGGTACACGTCTGATAAGTACCAGAAGTGAGACTATTGTGCGACGAAGATATAATGGGTGACTCTTGTATACTGCTGTCTTTAGGCTTAGATAGCTTCAGATCAGAATCCTGAACTTGCTCAGAGGTAGGTTTGTAGTACGGAGAGTTATACTCGCCTCTTTTTATAATATCTCTGGTCGTCTCCTCTTTTGGAGTTATAGCTATGCCTGGAGTTATCGGAAATTCCGGTGTGGTGATAAAACTACGTATTTTAGAGGAATCCTCGCTGCTTTTGATAAACGGTGTGATTAGATTGCTATTGGGACTTAGTACTCTCGGTGTTGGTGGAGGACCTGATATGTTGTCAAACTTTCTAGGTGTCTCCAAGTTTATCATATCGGGCATTCGTAAAATATGTTGTGTATTGTCGACGGATAAAATTCTCGAGATTTCGAGCATTTGCGAATTCATTTGTGCAACTTCTGTACTTTTTTCTTTTTCATTATCAGACTTTCTTAAATTAGTTGCTATCGTCTTTAGTTGCACATATTTTTTCACAGGTTTTTTTTCGACTGCTGCTGTATTGCTGTTGGATGCGTTTACACTATTTATTTTTGCCAGTGTTTCACAAGAATTAGTCGAAATTTTGTCAGATTTGTTCGTAATGGAATCTACAGTATTAACAGCAACTTTTGTTATATTTTCTTTCTCGTTATTTTGTGGCTTTATTATTTTTATACTTTTTTGGGTATTCTCTTCTGGTTCATCTTCCACATCATGTTTAAACTTCCTGTTCACTTTCGCTTTACTGCAACTCTTTCTTTCATCGTTACTCTTTGTTGATCGTGAATTGTATTTAGCCTTCTTATGTATCACGCCATTCTTATCTTTGATAGAATTTTTTTTTCTTTTTACAGGCTTCTTAATCTCTGGCTCATCTTTCTCGTCTCTCTTATTCAATTCTATACTCCTGCGTAAATCAGCATCCCAACTTCCCCCTAGAGTCTTAGATGGCTTGTGTTGAACGATCTTATCCTCCGAGGAAGAACAAGATGCGCTAGTACTCCCATGTGGAGATACCTCACCTATAATGACACCAACACCATTACATTTATCCCAACCACCCATGAGTTTGGGCGCAGGACTTCTAGTAGCTATGGGAATTCTATAAGACTGACTAACTTTCATCGGACTTTTCTGCCTCTGAACGGAAATATTGGAAAGCGATGGTGATCTAAATAATGAAGTCCTACAAACGGATTTCAAACGTTTTGCCGACGTGGACGAGAGTTGGGCGTTCCCGTTCGTTTTCCTAGTAGAACTTGTCATTCTCGTAGGAGTGCTGAAGTCAAGCGCTCTTATGTGACTACTCCGTTTGCGCGGCGTGGACAAGCTTAATCTATGATTTTTGGATCTACTTTTTAATAGGGATTTCGGCGTGCGTTTAGTAATAATATCGTTTTTAGGTGACTGCTGATTTCTGTTATTATTTGCTGTAGTGTTCCCTGCATTTTCCATCATGGGTGCTAAATCAATGTCCGAAAGATTATGACTTTGGTTGGTCTTGCTACAATTAAACTTTAAATATGGAGAAAATCCGCTATCTGACAGGCTGATATTTTCCTCCAGATTGATCATAGGCATATTGGTGCTATCCAATGACGTTTTAGCGCTGGTTTCATTGCCGTAAAGAGTTATTGATTCACCTCCAACAATCTTACCAGTTTGCATCAGTTCTATCGAACGATCTAATACCTGCTGATCAGTACTGATAGGTGTTGTTTCGTCAGTTTTGTGTATGGTTTTTAATCGTTTGCTCACGTTATCATTTTTCCTTCTTGATTGTAATAATCCCACTTGGTTCGCAGAATTGTTTGGTTCTTCTACCACGGTCGGCAGTGTTTTTTTGGCTATTGGTACTTGTTGCGCTACGTTTACCGTCCTTAAAAATAAAGTTTCCACAGTTTCTGGAATATTATCTGGATCTTTCGGAGCGATCGGAATAAAACGCGAAGTAGAAGTTGATGTAATAGTTGATGAGCGACTTATCAAAAGATTATTCACCTCGTCTTTCGAACACACTATCAATGTTGGCATAGTCATGATTTCGTGTTCTGTTAAGGGCTGAATTGTATTGGACTGGACAGAACCAGACTGGTTATCACTGGTCATTTGATCTTGTTTGGGTTTTGTAGGTCTTGGTCGTTTTACCGTAGACTTTTTAACTTTAGGCTGTATGTTGTTATTTGCTGGTAATATAACACTATTAGTTTTCTGTACGTCTGTCACTATTAAGGGCTTTATAGCATCATTCTTATCCGTAGGTGCCATCGTTTGTATTCCTTGTCCATCATCGTCATTCATGGTTATTAATTTTTTTGTATCAGGAGTTTTTTTGTCACTGTCAGACACATTGTTAATAACATTTATAATACTCAAAACTGCGGCTGCATTTTGATCTTCCAAAGCGCTCTGATCTTTCTCTTGATCTCTCGCTTTGTCGACTTCGTCTTCGACTCTGTTATATTGTTGCCTTGACGAACTACGAAGTCTGTGTTTTAAAGGCACATCAGCCATACCATCCTCTGCGGATACTTTAGTATCTATTAACACTGGCTCCGGTGAGCTAACATTGCCCACACCTGTTTCCATTTGTTTCTCTTGAGCTCTAAAAACATTAGAATACTTTAAGAATATAGCATTCAATATATAACGAAATATCTAAGGAATAAAAAATATATACGCACTCATTAACAGGCTTTGGGCTCAACTTTCCTTCACCATCTTCCTCTGGACTTGTATCCGTTTCTGTGTGCGGTCCAATGATTTCATCGAGAAATTTTTCAAATACAGGATCGGACTCTGTTGCTTCTACGATTGATTTAATAGCATTATTTAACTCAGCCATAATCGAAGTGTTCCCTTCGCCGACCATTGATTCATTCAAATTCTCATCCTTCAAAGATAAATCTGTAGGAATGATTGCTTTGTTGATATTCTCTGCAATACATTCTTGTAATTCTGTACGATTCAAGATTTCTTTCGTTAATATCTGGAAATATACACAAGTAGACATTTAATAACATAACACCCATAATATATTCATAGTTTGGAAAATAATTTTTTGTAAATTGTGATATTTTTGTGTGAATGAACAATGCAAACATATAAATAGCAGGAAACTAATATCATTTAGATGCTTACACTGAGATTTTCAATAGGCTCGTCGTTAGATTCGGACTCTGACTCAGGTATCTCGTAAGGAATAGTTTGAACTTCTGTACTAGAAAAACTTAATAACTCTTCTGTACTTGTCGCTGTAGTATATCGTTTAGGTATTGTACTAATTATGCTGCTTTCTTCCTTTCTTTTATCATCAATGTCCATCTCGCAACTTCGTACACTCGAGACATCGTCTATACAAAAAGAAAAAAAGCCGCCGATAAATTTGTCTAGTGATTTATGTAATTAGTTTGCTGTTTTTTTATAATACCTAAACTTATCCGAGTACTATTGTTTCTATTACGTGCGGTGATACTATTTGTACTATTATTTTTATCGGAATCACATTGTCTGTGAGCCTCTTGCGTGAAATTGCCATCTCTTTTCTCGACTGTATGAATAGCACATTCTATTTGCTTTAACAAATCAACATTCCCAGGCAGGCTCTCTAACGGGGTTGTGTCAACATTATGGTAACTTGCTGTTACATCATAAAAATTTTATCAAAATTTTACATTATGTAAAGTGTAAACATCGCAAATAAATAAAAAAGATAAACATACGTGGGCTCATAATGTCAGATTGCTGTACTGAATTCAACTGGGATCTAATACCACGTTTAATCCGTTCACTATTACTATGGTGCCTTTTACGCATATTGCTTGCAGTAGTAGGTGAGCCATTTGATGTTTGTGCGTTACTCTGTAAAACATGGAAAACCATTGTTATATAACTTAAGTGTTAATCTATGTTTATGTATTGTTTATATATATATATATATATATATATATATATATATATATATATATGTGTGTGTTATACATATATACATATATTATTAGGCAAGAAGCATTCCTTCTATTTTTAGAAAGATTCTCCTTATCTGTGAGATCAAACTTTAATTACATTATATATGAAAGATTTCTGCTATATTTAGAATATTGTGAAGATCAGGTAATTAATCAAGATAATGATAAGTTACCTGTGAAGGTACATTTATATTTACAACAAATCGCTGACCACGTGGCTCTTCTACAAGAAACTTGAGCTGCTCTATCAGATCTCCACAGTGCTTTAACTGCTCACAATCTGTAGCTTTACTTAACCGTTCTTGAACTGCAAGAAATAGCACATATGTTTGGACATAAATTCAATATTTACAGAATCCGTATGTAGTCTAAATCTATTCTAAGATAGTATATAATTTACTTATAGCACTGATGGCTGAAAGCTTTTCAATAATATCCATCAACGTTAGACCATTGACTCTAGTGCTAAATCTCCTCCCGCAAGAAAGTACTGTACGGCATTCTTGCAAGTGCGGAGATGTCTCTAAAAACAATTTGGCTGCTTCAGCACACTTCTGATCTTCTAAATAACCTAGAAGCAAAAACTTCGTCACAGAACTACAAATAAATCAACCATACAACTCGATTAGTGTTATCAAATAGGAGCAATACAAAAAACCAAAAGTATACAAATATTTCTGAACAGTAGATGACAAAGAGATCATTTTTTTGTTGTATTCTCTACATTTTCTTTCTTCTTTGTCTTCAAAACTCGGGTACAATTAAGAACACAGTTAAAACAAGCAAACCCAAAGAAATACATTTAAAATCTCTCTTCCTCTATTGACAATACACACAGTTACATAATTTACATGTTTAACGTAGCAATGTTATACTCAAATGCAAGAAACGCTTTGTTACAAATTTACTTGCAATTTACATTAAATGCAAAGAGATAAGAGACAGTGTAAGTGCGTGAAAGAATTCAATGACATAAAAGAGATATATTTTTTCAGCAAATGCAGCAAGTTGATCGTGACACATTACAGGTGAGAAAGTCGCGAAGCTCGGCTGCAAAGCCTCCGAGGGACGAGCATGGCGTTCCCGCGGGAAAGGTTACGCGCGAACGATATCCTGGCTTCAATCTTGCTTGTCTTACCGAGCACCAGTCGAGCGATCTCGGACGGCAGCAGAGCTTCCATGGTTGCGCCGAATACACCTCGCGAGGAAAGGATCAAGACGCCAGCGATTCGAGTTGCGATCCAAGACAAACAACGCTCTCCTCGGACGCGCTATTGCGTCTCAACAGTGGCAACAAATGGCAAACATTTGTTGTGCATTGCTACCAACGTGTAGCCTCTCGCCTTTCTTGAATTCGGCTCTGTCGAGTTGAAAAAGCGAGCGACGCTCCGTTGTTCCCTTCTCGGAGCAGAACGGGCCGTTTTGCCGCGACGTTGTCGCAATTATCTCTCGCGCGGATCTATTAATTATACGTATACTTGAAAATTTCGTCAGACTCGTTTCTTCGCTCGCTGCATTTGCGAGATTCGTTTTGCACCGTCGAGCATGTGACTAAATGGAAATGCAAAGGGAATGACGATGAGGCAGCTCGGGAAAGTGGCTCTCTTTGTTTTTTTAAACTTATATTTCGCGGTTGCATTCAAATCTTCCACCCACGACATCGCCATTTTACAATTGGCATCGATGGGACGCTGTAAAGAGACCAACAACTGCCGCCGGAGTTCGCAGTGTTCACACTTCGCGTGCTTCCGAAAGGGGGAGAATCTGTGGCTGCGGTCCACTTGATACATATACCTATAAAGTATATACTGCCGATACTGCCTGAAAAGTGTCCGCAACATTAG